>JAOEHX010068570.1:0-10385 GCA_025448015.1 Bolborhynchus lineola
GAGGGGCAGGATCACCTCCCTCAACCTGCTGATCACACTCCTTTTGATGCAGCCCAGGATACAGTTGGCTTTCTGGGCTGCGAGCACACACCAACGGCTCATGTTCATTTTGTCATCGACCAACACCCCCAAGTCCTTCTCCTTGGGGCTGCTCTGAATCTCTTCTCTGCCCAACCTGTAGCTGTGCCTGGAATTGCTCTGATGGTGTTCTTTCTTGATTATGCTTCTTTAAAAGTGTAAGGGGGAATCATAAAATCATTACATTTCCTGAGAACTCCCTGTTAATTGCCATGGAAGTCTTTGCACTTCACAGTACACTGAACTGATTGAATGCGGACATAATAAAACCTAGAAAGTACAAGCAGGAAATCGTCAACAATCCAGTGGTTTTTCAGAACTTGTTTTGATGCTGAAAAAATGCACCCAAACAATACTGGTTGATTCAGGCAGTTAATTCAATACTGGTGAAAACTAGTGTTACTGTAAAATAAAAGTCTTACATTTTGCCAAGTTTAAATTTGACAAGCAGAGCATGAACATGTGAGTGAGTAGATAATCCAGGCTTCCTCTTCCTGAAGAAAAAGAAAAAAAAAAAAAAAAAAAAAGATTGGCATAGTTTTAAACAACTTACTTTTATGCTTATATACAGGTTCATAATATGCTTTCAGGTACATCTAGGTTCGTAAATTAGTATTTGTACAACACTTAAATAAGCATCTTCTATGGCTCTGTATAATATGAAAAAGATACAAACTTTACAGCATGTAATTTGGTGTTAAGCACTTGATATTTTGCTGCTTCTAACATTTGTAAATTTTTTCTATCACATACATCATGATACTGAAATTCATGGTATTACCACTTCCTTCAAAGTCCATTTGCTATTCTTTTTAGTTTCAATAGTTGCATAGAAACATGAAATGTGCAGGTGAAATGTCACCTTTCTAGCCTGGATTTCTGAATCTGCTGTAATTTATATAACTTGAAGAAATTATAATTAAGCTTTAAAAACTACTGAGTGGAAAGTAAAGCTCAGAAGCTCAGAACCACTATATATGTGGATGAACATAATAAAAGGAGAAAGTTTTAAAAATCTCTAGAAGTAAACTGGAATATTTATATTGGTTTCTTGGGACTTTGGATTAGGATTCCTCTTCATGAATAGGGAAAATTGGGACATGTAGTTAAAAGAAGTGTGTGTCCTGGTGATGAAGGAAGAAGGCAGAATTACTGAATGTTATCTTTGCTTCAGTCTTTACTGCTTCGGCTAGCCTTCAGGTATTCTGAACTCTGAAGGCGAGAAATCTGGAGAATGTAGAAGGAGAATCAGGTCAGAGATCATTTAGGCAAACTTCACACACAAATCCATAGGCCCCAAAAGAATCACCCATGAGTGCTGAAGGAGTTGGCAGGTGTTCTTGCTATGCCACTGTCCATCATCTTTGAAAGGTCATGGAGAGCAGGAGAAGTGCTTGAGGAAATCCAGTGTCACTCCAGTCTTCAAAAAGGGCAAGAAAGAGAACCCAGGAGATACTACGGGACAGTAAGCCTCACCTACATCCCTGAAACCGCTCATACTGCATATCATCTCTAAGCATGTGAAAGAAAAGAAGGTTATCAGGAGTAATCAGCACGCATTTACCAGGTGAAAATCATGCTTGACCAATCTGATAGCCATCCCTCATGGAATGACTGGCTAGGTAGATGAGGGAAGAGCAGTGGATGTTGTCTACCTTGACTTCAAGAAGGCTTTTGACATTCTCTCCCATAACTTCCTATGAAATAGCTCAGGAAGAGTGAGGCAGATGATTGGGCAGTGATATATTTGAGAACTGGTTGAATGGCAGGTCTCAGAGGGTTGTCATCAGCAGCACAGATTTTAGTTGGAGGCCTGTAACTAGCAGTGTACCCCAAGGGTCAGTACTGAGTCCAGTTTTGTTCAATTTATTCCTCAGCAACCTGGATGAAAGGACAGAGACATACCCTCTGCAATTTGCTGGTGAAACAAAACCAAGAGGAGTGGCTGGCACACAAGGAGGCTGTGTCGCCATTAAGAAATACCAGAATAAGCTAGAGAGTTGGGTTGAAAAGAACCTAATGAAGTTCAACAAAGGCCAAAGTAGAGTCCTGCACCTAGGGATGAAGCCAATGCTCCGATACAGGTTAGGGGTTGAGCTGCTGGAAAGCAGCTCTGAAGAGAAGTACCTGGGTTGTCCTCTTGGACAATAAGTTGACTAAACATGAGTCAGCAGTGTGCACTTGGTGACAAGAAGGCCAGTGGTATCTTGGGGTGTATCAGGAAGAGTGTGGCCAACAAGTCAAGAGAGGTTATCTTCCCCCTTTATTCAGTGTGGTGGGGCCACATTTGGAGTATTGTATCTAGATCTAGGCTCCCCAGTTCAAGAGCTGGTCCAGTGGAGGCCTACAAAGATGAATAGAGGACTGGATCATCTGTCTTATGAGGAAAGGCTGAGAGAGCTATGACTGTTTAACCTGGAGAAAAGCTGATGAAGAGGGGATCTTGTCAATGCATATAAATACCTTAACAAATACCTTAACAGTGTGTAACAAGAGATAGTTGCCATAGTGCCAGACTATTGTCAGTGGTACCCAGCAATAGGATAAGAGACAGTGGGCACAAACTGAAACACAGGAGCTTCCATCAGAATATGAGGAAAAACTTCTTTACTTTTAGGACGACCAAACACTGAAACAGGCTGCCCAGAGAGATTGTGGAGTCTCCTTCTCTGGCAACATTAAAAGCTCAACTGGATAAGATCACCTGCAACCTGCTCTAGGTGAAGCTGCTTTAGGCAAGGGGTTAAATTATATGATACCCAGAGGTCTTCTTCCAATCCCAACCATTCTGTGATTCTTTTGTGCATCTTTATCAAGGTTGCCCTTACATAGTTCTGTGTACAGTTTTAATAGCGAAGTTGCTTTGCGATACTTGATGTTTGAAGGATATCATTAAAGCACTGGAAATTTATTTCTGTGATCATGCTGTAGTTCTGCTTTTGCCAGGAAAAAAGAGTATCAGCTATTTTTCATGCGTCGTCCTTTTTCTCTCAAACCAAACAAATATGTATAATCCTCCAGCATTTCCTCTCCTGATTACCAGGAAAGAAGTGAACACTATTACAAGGACATTTTAGGTGCACAGTAGAGGTAAGAAAAAACTGAAACTTCAGTTTTAACCTTTGTCTAGTACTCAGACATCAAGTTAGATGGGGACAGATTATTTTTCTCTAAGATAACTGAGGAGAAAATTAGAGGACCAGAAACTGGCACAGTTGAGAATTAAGTTCTATTTACTAATTCCAACAAATGGGAGCTTTGTAGATTTGATATGTTTTAATAACGGTCTGGAACTAAGCATCATTTCAGCATTTTAGTTGTAAAATTTGGAAACACACCCAGATACAGGTCATGTAGTTCAAACCAACCTCATCTAAGTTACCTATGCAATTGAGAAGGTTTAGTTCTACAAAGTAATGGTGAAGTGCATTTTTGGTAGTGCATAAATAAAAGGTAAATAAATAAATGAAATGTGTATATTTCAGAATGACACTGAAATTTTAGCTTGTAATAGAGGAATTTAGTTATGAAGCAGTAATGGGTAGTAAAACACAAGGGAAATAATCCTTATCATAATAAGCGCAAGATTATATGAAGGTCACCCACAAATGATAAAACAACACATACTTCAATGAAGTGCAGTAGAAACTGGCCTCAGCTTTATTATCTGTAGCAAAACAAATTAATTTAACATCTCCCTGAGATTCTGGTACCTGATTTTTGTGATTTGAGTTCATGTGAGTATCACCTTGGCCCAATCTTTTCATCATCCCCACATCTACCTCCATGAAATCTAATCATGCCAGCTACTGCTCATCTGGGAAACCTTAAAAGCATCCTGAACATGTATATTTCTTCTTTGTAATTTTCACAGTTCATTCTGCAGCTAGAGGGTAAACAGCTTCGTTTTGCCACTTGAATTAGGGCATTAGTAGCAATCAACACTGGCATTGAGCACATACAGGCAGCGAAATAAAATATTTAAGTACTCTTTTAAAGAGCTGTGGCAGTTTCTCATTCATAGCTCTGAAGCAGACCACACAATATTGTTGCTAACAGAAGGTTGCAGAATAGTAAGGTGAGAATGAAAAACAATGTTGGTAAATCCTTTTACACCCTATTTGACATAGTGATTATATTTTAAGTTCCACCTACTCTTTTTCAAGTTTGGAAGTGGGGACTTTCATTCATGGGTGAGAATGACTACTTTAGGGATAGTTCCAACACATGAAGGTGAAAAGTCATTATAAATTTCAAAGTTTAACTTTTTCAAGTTTTAAATCTGGTCATCGAGAGTTAATAATTTTGAGTTGGTGTTTTACTTTATTAAGAACTTGATTACTTTTACAATAGTTTCAGTAGTACTTTCCATATTTCCATAGCAGTAAAACTCTAAAGTGCACAAGAGCATAGCCCACCCTAAAATGCAGAATGATCCTTCCCACCAAACTTCAGAAAGGGTCTTAACTGATTAAAATAAAAATAATCTTGAAAACAACATGAGAGAGTCTCAGCTGTAGAATATTAAGATGACTCTCAGAGGGAGATTTTTATTATACTGCCTCGTATGATGTTTCAAAAGGGAGACAGAATTTGCATCTGAAACAGAAAAATCAACAGTTCATGTAGACAGGGTATTCCCTATATTTTTCATTTTACCTTGTCTACATATATCACTAACTAAACTCCCAGGTCACTTGTGAATTTCTGAAGATATTCTTGGTCCTAGTGCCTGTTGACAGTATTTTCTGCTTTGATTTTCAAGTGTTAAATTGTGTCCATAACAAAAATTGGTCAAGGAATGCTTACTTCTGTTAGAAGTGGTTTGGAGATTAGTGATAAATTCATTATAATTAATATTTTTCAGATATGTCATAAAAGAATGTTGTTCATATTCATATGGTTAAACAGATGGGGTGAAATAAAATATGTAACTCTTCATTCTTTGTGGCATAGTAAGCATTAAAACTAGTTGGGTCATGAGAACACCCAGTCATTAGATGCATGTTGATAATTGTCTTCTGACAATCATTTTTTTGTTCACTACTCTTTTGAGTCATTTGTCTTTTGTAGACCACTAGCTTTCATTATTATATCTAAAAGCTGTCATTAGTGACAACTGTTTTATGTATGCATGCATTAGTCATTAGTTTCCCTAGAATATACAGGAATCAGCAAAAAAAAAAAAAAAAAAGAACAGAAAAAAGAGAGTCGCACTGTGCTGTGAGGAATGTTAACAACTGACTATAAGTGTGGCAGCCTGAGTCAAACACATTTGGAAGATTCCACCCCTTCTCTCCCTATTTGTAATAAAGTAGAAACAGTCCCAAAAGTTCTTGCAAAGCACAGCAGCTGAGCCTTCCCTTCAAAGCCAAGTGGAAGCAGCTCATTATGGCATATAGGGAGGCTTAGAACCCCAGTGTCAGCAGTTGGGTCCAAGGTACATTTTGGGAATCTGTGCTGTGAGGAACAAGTTTCAGAAGTGCCACATGGTTTGTAAATTACATTTGGAAGAGTGCCCACAACTGCTATGAAGAAAATAAAAGCCCTAAATATCTGAAATATTTATCTGAATGACTATCAGTCAAAGGCAGAACAAGACTGTTTACAACTGGAGCATGCATTCAGCCAAATTACATTTGCAAATTAAAGTTTTGAAGCTATAGAACTAAAAATAAAATAACTTGGGTTGAAATTGTTTTTGCTAAGGAAAACTATGTCTATGCCAGCAGCTTGTATATGAAGTTGCAGCCTGTTGCAGCCTAATGCATTTTGAAATGACCAAGATATTAAACTCATAAACAAGTTTCTCAGACAACAAATCAAGCTGCAAATTAGCCTTCTAATCTTATAATCTAGTTATAGCTGCCGATGTACAACTCACAATTGATTTGCTGTTCGTTGTCCAGCACAAAATGTCATATATTCTTTTTGATGAGAGTCAATGAGTGCACTAAGTATATAGCAGCACATGTCCTCCCGCCTCCATTGCAGATAGACCTAAATTACTCAGGTTATTATTTGTACAAATAAACCTACTACTAGCAAAGTACAAAGCAGAATATGTATGTGACTCTTCTGCATTTATTCACTGGCAGAAAAAGTGTATTCTTTTTTTCAGCAGGCATATGAGGTAGGTCTGAGGTCATTCTGTGTGCAAGCTTTCATGACTGTTACAAAAGTAAATATTTTCACTTCACTGCTTTGGTGGAGTATCCACTACTTTGGTGGAGTATTTGGTGGAGAATTGCTAACAGAGTGTTTACTTGTAACATTAACTTTTGTAGTCATTCTTTGATTTCCTATCCAGTATCTCTGATATGAATTAAACTAACATTTTATAGAGAATTTGTTTTTTTTACTTGTTACAGAGTGATTTTAAGGCTTCTTGCTTCTTGCAGGAAATTTGCTTCTTCTTCTTTGGAGCATTTATGTGGAGCAAGGAAGAAAAAATGTGGAAGGAAATCATTTGGTGGTGTAGTGACTGAAATGGAAGAATAGCACTAAAAAGAAAATCTTAATTGCTCTTCAGTTAGTTAAAATCATGTGTGTGGGAGTAATTTGTGCCACCTGTCTTGGAAAAAGGCTATTGGGGAAATACTTCTAGGGAAGACTGTGGTAAATCTGTATCCTGCTCACAAAGGGAATGCTCTAGGTCTTAAAAGTGCATATTGGAAAGGGTTAGGGTTTTTTGGTTGGCTTTTCTTTTTTTTTTTTTTTTTTTGTACGGGAATAATTGTTGGATAATTTGCTCTAGGGAGACTGGGTAGAAAACTGTGAAAATTCAGTATCTGACTGAACTTCTATCTTACTGAATTTCCCTTGAAATTTTACTGAATTTTCCTAGTCGGAAAATTGTCAACAGAAGAGTGTCTGCTAATAGAAACCTGATAAGAAAAAAATGAAGTTGAGACACAGTTGAAGTGTATGGTTTATCAAAATGAAAATGAGAAGACATTATGAATAGAAGACCATTAAGTAATATTGCCAGGATAAATTGCTTTAAAATTATTAATTATGTTCTTACCAAACGTTCTGAGAATAAATTAACACTTCTGGACTAAATTCTGAAACTTTTTTAGCAGTTTGAACTTGGAATTTTTCTTGTTTGGTTGGTCTGGAAGTTTTGTTTTCCTGTTATTTAGGGAAAAATTATAAAACCTTATGGACAACAGTTTATGAAAGGATTGCTGACATAATTTTAGCTACCATAGCATAAACACTGTCATTATACTAATGGATTGCAGAACAATTGAGTAGTAGATTCAGGAGGAATGGTATGGTATTGAATATAAAGTAGGAGGAAAACCACATATTTCTATACACAGAAATATTTTCCTATTCTTTTTGCAGTACTTTTTCAGTCTAAATATATGTAAATATTTAATTTCAAGGGAAAAAATTAGAACATAGTGTATTTTCTTTAAAATACAAGTGTTTTTTTGTTACTACTTTTCAACCAATAGTCATGAAGAATAAACATATTCTGTTGTTATTTTTAATTACTTACATTACTACTTGGCCATACAGACATTATGACATCTGTTAAGTTTAGAATAATTAGGGCATAAGTGAATGTGTAGCTTGTTTGGTGGACAATTTTATAAGCATTTTTTCAAGAATAAGTGAGCAGAAAAAAACAACCATAAGTAAACTGAGCTTTTGAGATTTCATGCTTCCTTCCTTGCAGGTGTACTTTAAGAAAAACTTGGTAAAAACCTGGCAGAAAAAAAAAAGCTTCCACAGGTCTAGAAGATAATATAGATGGTAGATAAGAAACTCACATGCAGTATGAAAAGCAAATAGTTGGAATACAGTGAAGTAATAGAACAGAGATGATGGCAGTGAAATTCAAAAGAAGTAGGAATGTTAGGACACACTGAGTGGCAGAAAAGGAGCTGTGCTTGTAACCTTACTGCAATCATCTGCTGCATCAACTAGCTCTAAACAAGAGGTCATGGAATAAGGAAATTCATATTTGTCCTTGAAATTTACAGCTCAGGTCTATCTCTACCTAATACACACCATTGTTAATATTAGGTTAGGATTTGTTCTTAGCCTGCTGTGTAATAGGAACTATGGTAGATTTGGTGAAAACTCATGAAATAATAAAAAAGTTTTAAACTGATAAGAACAGCATCTTGACTCTGAAGTACATTAGTAACTGGTTTTATTTGCAGGATGGTGTGTAAAGAGTACTTTATCAAAGCTTGTCTGAAGTCCTGAGTTCCTTGTGAACCTGTGTTCACAGGAAGTATTCCCTCTATATTCACCTTCCCCTCAACAGAACTCTGAAGTTTTCTTTTTGATGGTAACATAGAAGGCTCAGTGGACACCTATCTTCCTGCAGTTCTTTCCAGAGCTAACTTGTTACTTGTTACTTGATCTTTTGTATTTCAGGACACTACATTGTTTAAAAAGTAATCTTCATCTTTTTAAGTGTTTTTCTCCTCCCATTTTTAGCACTGAAAGTACAATAAAAATAGTTGTTCATTGCTTTGAATTCTCTCAGTCATTAATTTGGTCCCTGATTCTGCAAGATGCTCTGCATGAGCACAGGCATTTTGCCTGCCTGTAGAATTTATGTGATCATGAACATAAAGTAGTATTTTCTATGTTATTTGTCTCAAGTTCCTGTAGAGACTTAATTAAAGTCAGTCAACACAGGTTCTACTTTCAAACTGACAATAAAAATATATATAATTCACAAAGTATCATTTCAAAACAATTTTATATCTTTCCTTCTTCTTCCAGAAAGTAATAGCACAATCATAATTAAGAAGTTTTGGGTTAGTATTCATCTTTTTCTTCCTTTTTTTTTTAAGGAATTATCAAATTATTAAGTCAGCTACCACAGTTGAAAATTGTGAAATAATAATAAAAAAAAAAAAAAAAAGGTAAAAACCTTCTGTATTCTAGGGGAAAAATGGATATTTAATTGCATATGTCATATGGTGTTAGTGGTGGAAAAATGATGGCAGCGTTTTAACTACTACGTACTTTAATGCATACTGTCATTCAGTAATGCCAGAATGTCACTGAATAGGATGACACTCCCTTGGTATAAAGCCATCCGCCAGTTATAAATATTCAGTATAAGTAAAAAAAGAAAATTTTTTTTTGTCTGATGAGTAGAAGTATTTACCATTTATGCAGCACTTCCTGTGTTCACAATGAATGATTGGAGGTCAGAAAGTGTGCCTTACAAGAAAGACATGAAAGAAAATCTTACTTTAGGTAGAAGATGAAAGAGTTGAAGAAAAAAAAATGTTTTAAGGTATGTAAAGAGTTCCTATAAAGAAGATAATAACATTTTGTTTTTATTGGGGTTGAGATGAGAAACAATGACATGGAATTGAAATATAATTTTACCCAGCTAATGAAAAGAAACTTTTCTTGAGGACTAATAAGGTCTGGACTAGTTTGTAATCTCTAGTATGGGATCTTTGTATGAAGTTCAGCTAAATGTTCCCCTGAAATTTTCAATTTTGACCAGATGGGATGGTAATGAGGAAAAAAAAAATAAATCAAAGTATGTTAAGACAAATGCAAATTTACATCCTCTCACTTGGGAAACTTTTCAGTCTCGATGACAAATGTGGATAAAAAGAAGTGATAGCAGGAACAGGGAAGATACAATAAATCTTCTCTTATCACAGGGCAATACTCCAGATAGCCGTTATGCTATTCCACATTATCTCTATTAATGGTGTTCCCTTTCGCAGTCATGTATGATGTTCTGACAAGGGTGCAAACATAGTTCTTGGATCTCTTTGTTAAGGAGGGCATCATTATGTCAGTCACCAAACAGTCCTTAAGCTAATGACTCCATTTGCTGGAGGGAATCTCCATCCTACCAGCTTTGTTACACACTGTTGATGTGACTAGAAAAATGGTTGAGAACCTCTGGTTTAAGAGCAGTGACATAATGAGGAAGAACACCCAGTAAAATGTGCATTTTTCATAAAGTGAAGTGGGGTATTTCAAGAAATAATGCGATAGATGTTGCAGTAGATATTGACCCATTTTATATTTGATATTTTATAAGAAACTTTACAACTGAGACTCAATTATCTTTAAAGAAAGGTAGAATATTTTCAAATTGCAATACCATAAATAATAGGACTAAATGTGAAATATGGTGTCATGGGTTCAGCAGTAGCAGTCATTTTTTCTCCTTCTCAGTAGCTGGTGCAGCACTGAGTTTTTGACTTTTGGCCTGGGAACAGAGCTGATAACACCAGTGTTTTTAGTTATGGCTTAGTGATGTTTGGTCTGGCCAAGGACTTTCGGAGCCTCATGCTCTG
>JAOEHX010068570.1:10485-24855 GCA_025448015.1 Bolborhynchus lineola
GTATTTGCATTCTTTTGATTCTCCATGTAGCAAACTGCGTCACTGATTTACGGCCTAAACCACGACATATGGAAAAAAAATTTTCTGCAGTAGTTTTGAATGTTATATTCATTTCTATAATAATGATTTTTGTTGTTAAGTAGACATATTGATGAGATTGATTGATAGAATTATACCTGTATAAAAGAAAACTTCCTTGAAAATTCCTCGAAATAAAATCAGCTAGTGCTCTACAGTAAATAAACACTAAAAATAATTTGCAATATTTATAGTCCTATCTATTAAAATAGATATTAACAACAAAATTTGAATACTTGCTTTTCAATACTAATTTTTTAAAAGTTTGACCCTCACAGATAAAAATTACAAAATTCCTAATGACATTATTTTCTTCATCTTTTCATTATTGCTTGCAATATTGAGCAGTGCATAAAAAGAATTACAGTTAAATTATTTTTGTAGCATTAGCAGAATAAGGAAAGTGTCTGCTGTTCTTGAACTCTGTGTGCTTCTCTTACATGTTTCCCTTTCGCTTTCAAGACTGGTTTTTAGTGAAGTGTTCATTCCCATCCATACTATTCTTTTTTTTTTTTTTTGGTTGCTTTTTCATTACCCATATTTGTATTTGTCATTGATCTTTTTGGCTGTGCTAAGAATTATATTGTAATAGCAACCTTTTGCTACCTCTTGCTTGTAGTTTATCATATGACCATAAATTTTGTGCTGAGGGAGCAAAACAGAAACTGAAGCTCAGAAAGAGTTAAAAATAAGAATGTGACTTGCAACAACATCATTAGAAAGGTTGCTTCTTATAAAAAGTGTTATTAAAAGAATAAATTGTGAGTTTCAAAAATTGTATTAATACTCAGTAACATTAATGACAATTTTTTTAATTTCTGGTTTCAAAAATATACTTAATGAATATCAAAGTAGCCATATTTTAAGCAGTATTCCATTTCTGGATAAATGTCAAGATCCATAATTCCTTACACAACAAACCCTTTTGAGAGTTTTGAATCTGGTTTTAAAACATGTTCTGGTTTTCAGCAGTATTTCTAAAAACTTTTTTTGTCCATCTCCCAAATTTTCTGTTATCTCTAGAATCTGAAATCTCTAGAAATTTCCCTTTCAGAGGACAACTAGCTTCCATAATTCTTTGTTCTGTTCAGTCAGCAGTAGCTAAAATACCTAACTTAGGGAACATCTTTTCTACTTACTAAATGTGCGTATTTATCTGCTGATAAAAAGTAATTCTTAGCAGAGTATAGTAAAATAATGCAGGTAATTATCTATTAGCTGAATCATGATGTTTGTTTCTTCTTTCTACTTGTTTTCAACCTGTGCCTAGGTCTTGGGGGGTGAAGCATTAATGTTACATCATATATAAATATTAATGAGATTAGCAGTAGTTAATGTACACTTTGTCAAATAATGGACTAATTATTGTTGTCCAAGACATTTTCTTGATCTGTAATGCTGTTTTGCTTTACTATTCTGTGGTCACTTCAAGCCACATTTAGTCTGCAGATGTGTGAACACAATTTTTAGTCGTTAGTTTAAATTTGGCTTGCAGTTTTTACTGTTGTATTACAGATAAATAGCTTTTCTTTTTTTTTTTTTTTTTCAAACAACCTGATTTCTAAGATAGACGATCCCATAGTAACTTATAGACGATCCCATAGTAACTTTCCAGAATAAAGTGTTTTTATTCCCAGTTGAATAAAATTACTTTCTTTTCTGCTGTGAGTGAACAGAGATGGAATGGGAAACAATAGAGAAGCTAACTTCCTCTCTCTCCCATGTGCAAGATATCTGTCATCTTTAATTCCATATCTGTTCATACTGTATGTCTATTCAGCACTTCACCCTTTTGTCCTACCAAGTCTGCAGAAAATAAGAAGGAGATAGACAAAACTGGTACATTAACATAAATTGCACAACATCGAAGCATAGAGAGATGGACTTTATTTGCACTGGTTTTGCAAACAACTTCATAGTAATAATAATTAGAGTTAAATAATTCACTGAAGCCTAGTTCCATTTCCAGCTCTCCCAATGGACTTTGCATAATGAATTTTTCAGGACTTTATCTCAAGTATTCCATCTATAATACCACATAATGATGTTCAGCTTTGTACTTTTCTAGAGTCCCTTAAAGTAGGAACTGCATAAATTCCTGAACATTATTATTTTATTTTATATCATTATGCCTTACACAGATTTAAAACTGAATATTATATCTTCCTTTGCTCAGCAAATGCAAAGTTTCTTCTTATCACTTAGAAACCGTACATCATTATATGCCAATTCTATGGAATCACATTTCTGATCATTATCATTGTCAATGCATATGCTAAATTGTCTATCATGTAGAATGAGAATAATTTAATTCATCCCAAGATTGCTTTATAGCACTCAAAGTTCTCTAGTACTGTTGGAAATTTTTCTGCTTTCATTTCAAAGTGCTTGGGTGAGGTTTTGGGTTTTTTTTCTAGATAATCTATGATTAACATCTACTGACAAGCCACAAGAGGAAAATTTAATGTGAGGTCAGTTCTTATGGAAGTTTGTATACAAATTGGACACTTAATGTTCAGTTTTACTGTACTTTGGCAGTTTCCTATGAGCAGATTTCAACAGCACAAAATTAAAGGTGAGCAAATAAGGTGTTCTAAACCAAACTACTGTTGTGATATCTGAGCTGTCTCCGTTTACCTGGTTTTAACAAAATATTTCTGTTCTTCTTCTGTTTAGAAAAGTTATATTAGTTTTCCCTCGAGTAGTAGTTTTCTCCTGAAGAGGCGGTTCAGGAGCTTGCTTTTGGAGGGGTTTGTATCCTGTTACATGAGGCAAAATTGAAGTAAATTATGCCCTTTATTACTGAATGAGATGAACCCTACACTCTTTCATTTTTCAAAATTCTTCCTTGACAAAGAATCTCTTTCACTTGAGTGGTCAATTGTACTACACACTGGACAGAAATACCAACTGCACTGCCTTGGAAGCAGCAAGTAAAATTAAACCTAATAAAGGAAAGCAAAGGCAAACCTACACTTTGAAATTGTGCTAACAAGCTGAATTGACAACTGGAAAGAGAAGGTATCTATTTTGATTACATGGTACTCATTCAAATTACATTTTTGTATGCAGAAAGTAATTAATCAAATTATGGACAGCATATATTTTTAAACATTATTTTTTCTTCTTGCAGTGTCAGATTGCCGCAAGTAGTAAATTTTTAATGTTTTGGTTTGGTTTTTTTTTTTTCAGATTGTCTTACTGCTGTTGGCAGATACCTGCTTTATGTTCTTTATATTTAATTTTCCCTTTTTAGTGATCATCAATTATTTTTGCTATTGGTGGAAGTGCAATAATTTACTTTCTGGAGTATTTTTGTTGGTGAACATGGAGCCTTTTTTTTTTTTTTTTCCCTTTCTTATAACTGACTCATAAACCTTAAGCAGTTTTAGGGTACACATTTCTTAAGTTCTTAGTTGTGAAATTGTCACACTAGAATAGAAGACCATACGTATGCAGGAAAGGTTATGCTGGAGGATATTTAGAAAATATTATAGTGTCTCATTGGTCTCTGAAATGCTTTATTAAAGATGGGTTAACAGATTGCAAAACCCAAAATCAGATTTTTGGCAGAGATGATCAAACAACAGCATCCACTGGAATCAACATTTTATTTGCCTATCCAAAACAATCTACAGTCCACTTACATATTTATATATATGCATATATATATATGTTGCAGTCAGCACTCACCATGCAGTAGAAAAAAATCCTGTGCAGAAAGAAATCAGACAAAAAATCCTACTGTGCTTTGTTTGTACTGCCCTTTGTGTGGAATCTAAATGAGTCCAGGGGGCTGGAAGCCACAGTAAGGAAGTTAGTCTTAGCTCCACTGATGGTGCGGTTATTTTCTATGTGATTAGTTTGTGGGCAGAGGTCAGATTCACGCCCATGCACTGCTCTGATCTTACTGGGGAAGTACCATGGTGGTGGCCATAGCCTATGACATCAGAATGAATGGGGTCGGCAGCAATCAAATGAAGTTAATACTTTACTCTTATTTAATCTCTAGCGTTAAGTGGCTGAGTAGTAAAACTGCTTTCATAAATTTCAGACTCATGCCAAACTGAGCATAATAGCTTTTTTTTCATGAAAGCGTAACATGTTTGTCCAAATGTATTTTCCAGAGGGGTATCCAGTCTTGCTTCAAGTCTGTGAGAGGCAGAGAATCTTACTTTTATCTAATTTGATCTAGTGGTCAAATAGTCTTATTTTGAAGTTCATGCCTTAAATTCAGCTTTTTCTTTAGCTAGATACCTTGGTTAGAATTATTTCTGCTCAAGCCTGGAAAGCTTTATTATTATAGGCATAGAGCCAGATAATCACAGTTGTATTGCTTCTTAAGCCAACTGGTATCTTTGAATTTCATTCAATATCTTTAAATTTCATTCAAAAAAACCCCAGAATTAATGGCCAGCACTGTACAGCAGCACAGCAGTTCTTTGGTGAATTCTGTGGGGTCCTGTATGACACAAAGACTCCAAGTTGTTGTCCCCAAAAGACATCACCTCTGCACCCCTTCCTCTTCTTCCAGGGAAGCCAGAACAGGACAGTGGTCAAATCACAACCTAAAAATTGTTCCTCTAAGAGCATTTGAAAGTGTACAACAGGCACTTTCTCTTGCAGAAGCTCTTCTGTTTCTGATCACACTCATATTAAAGCTAGCTGTATCTTCGCTTTCTGTAGAGGGTTCTTTAAGTGACTGAGACACTGCATTACCAGGGCTTATGTTTCCAAGAAGACAGTTTTACCTTAATTAGGTTAAAATGCTCTTTGGCATACAGGCAGTGTTTGTTTGCTTATGAAGAAAAATACCTGTGTTTTTTAATATCTGAGTAAGTTAGTTCTTTAGTGTTTCTTTTCCTCTCTGTTATTCTAAAGTGAGGGTATTTTTTCATGTTATCTGGACTTAAAATGCAAAAATTAGATATGCATGCAGTAGTACTGTGTTAGTGTCAAAAATTTCTTATGCATGGATTAATTCTCTCTATATGCTTTTTTAATATACATTTTTTGAAACACTTTTTTTGTTACAGTTTTGTGTACTGATTTGCTTAGTCTGAATCAAAAAATCACTGTTCTCCAGGGTGTGGGTCCTTACACTTAATAGGCATTCTTTGTATTCTGATCTAATTGTTTTTTTTTTTATCATTCATTTTCATCATTCATTATTTTCTAGTCTGCTTAAAATACTCTATTTTATAGAGTTTCTCAATGAAAAATACGTGTTAGATTAGACCAGCATTACTTAGACAAGGTACTTTAATTATAATTTAATCCCACAACTACGCTTAAGGTATTGCTCTTGATGGTAACAATTCTGATTTGACATATGACAGTTCTGAATAAATTCCATGCTCATATTGCTCAGTTTTGGTTTGTTTTCACGATTTATATTATTAAGCTCTACCCCCACAAATAACTATTTTGTATAAATAGTTGACTTCATCAGAAAGATCTGTAATTTTATAAACAAGCTTGAAATCCTCTTATAATGTAATTATTTAATTAGGCATTATCTATAGAAAATGTTCTGAAGCTGTTTCAGGACTTTGCATAATGTAGATAACATTTGTCAAATGCAGCATAGAGGACCATGAGACTGGGTGTGATTTGTCTGCTTTTAATATTGTTTTCCTCTCTGTTGGTTTTAAAAAAAATCAACATAACTTAAAGGAAATATAATTCAGATCTTGGAGCTTCATTTGATGCTCTAACAGGTGTTTTGCTCTTTTCTGCAGTATACAGTGAACTATTGATTTTTCCAGAACAGAATGTTCACAGAAGATGAACTACAGTGCTATTTCCATAAAGAAGTGTACAGAACAAAATTAAAATCCACGTAGATAT
Source organism: Bolborhynchus lineola (assembly GCA_025448015.1). NCBI lineage: Eukaryota > Metazoa > Chordata > Aves > Psittaciformes > Psittacidae > Bolborhynchus > Bolborhynchus lineola. Next base: position 16,414 of record JAOEHX010068570.1, read on the forward strand.
TTTTTTTGCCAAAAGTGCTTAGACATTCTTCCATGCAGTGAAAAAATTTTACCCTATGAGCTGTGTGAGAAAAAAATCATCCCCTATGTGTAAGGCTTGGAAAGATCCCTTCACAATCAATATTCAGTTAGGAGTATCACATACAAGAATTTGGCAAATGGTTTCAGCTAATGAGTAAATGAGAGAAAATCATGTTCTGCTTGTGTATATTGTGAAAGTAGAAAAATGGGCTCAATTTGCTCCATAAATTATTCATTGGAAGTTACTCATTCATCACTAGCAAAAAATGCTGTCTTCAAACATTTCATCTATTTGGTGTTTCATTTGCAAGAGAAAACTGATTTTAAATCTCTGTTCAGCTGTTCTAGAGAAATAATCAAAAGAAAAGTCCTTATTCTCACAGGAAAAGGAAGACTTTGTTCTTCCATTCCACAAATGAAGGAAAAATATTCCAAATGTAATATGCCTGAAAATTTGGGGAAAACAAATATCCAGCGAAGAATCTGTCTAGAAGACTACAAACAAGGAGAGTATTCAGTAGCATACAGAAAATACTGAGGTGAGCATGTTAACTTTTCCAGATGTTTTAGCTTAGTTTTCCTAATTTAAAATTCTTTGAAAATGCACTTAAAATTCTTTGAAAATGCACTTAACTCTAGGAAAAAGATTTTGGAGAGGTTAACATACCTTTCTTACTGTCTGATTTTTGCCAGCATGCCTTTGAACAATATTAGGAGAAAAGTAGCAGGATGAATTAGCAAATAAAGGACTGTCACTATCGACACATCCAGTTAAATGCTTGGAGCAGAGTGACCATAAAGGCTATTTAACTTGTGTCAGCAGAGAACTTCCAGGCTTGCAAAGTCTGTAAATTCTCCAAATGGGCCAAATATGACAAAAAAGTAGTTGACAGGACCTGGTTCACAGTATATATGTAGGGACTTACTAAACTGAGGAAAAACAAACAAGAAAAAGACAACCAGAATGAAGACAATCAGGGAGAAACAAACACTGGGAGCAGTTTACACATAGAATCATAGAATCAGCAGGGTTGGAAAAAACCTTTAAGATCCTCATGTCCAAGCTAAGTCCACAAGTAAGGCATGTCAGTAAGGGCCTCATCTAGCATGTGTTTGAACACTTCCAGGGAAGGTGACTCCACCACTTCCTTGACTTCTTGTAATACCGGATCACCCTTTTAGTGAAGACAATTTTCCTTATATCCAGTCTAAAAAGTTTACATCTAAGAACTCTGGAGTATGCAGAGTAAGCTAGTAGGATGGACAGGAAGTCCAGGAAAACAGACAATACTGACATATTTTCTTCTATGCAATCAGAAATAATCCTAGAAGACTTTCTTAAAAAAAAAACAAACAGAATTTACACCGAAACTTTCTCAAAAATCTCCATGTAACTAATGCCTGAACTGCAGAAATATGCTGTGTGCAAATAAAGAAATTATGAGTGTTGCATAAATGAATTTCTGTAATACCAAATAGCATGTATATTTTCATGCCATCATTATGAAGCTTCCTGTGCTCATTTTGTTGTGTCAAATTACTAACAAATAGGTGACAATTTTATGTTCATTTATTTAAAACATAGCACACTCCTAATTAAGTTTTTGTTTAAAGAAAGCAATACAATTCATTTATGCATATCTTTAGTCTAATTTGCTATAATAAAATATGCAAGAAATTCATCAGTGCATTCGATATCTGAGTTTACCAGTGGTAGCCTTGCTTAGTCAAGATGATTATGTCATACTATCTATTTGTTTATATGAATATTTCTATTAAATGCAAGAACACCCAAACAAGCAAACAACAAAACAAAAAAAAAGTGGACTACATTGGTAAATATGATATTCATAGAGGTTTTTTTTTTACATTTTGGGTATGTGGTTACCCACTAAAGTCCTGCACCATCAGGGAGTTAAAGACTTGACAAGGTATGTAGGTAACTTGAAGACTACAGCTGCCTTCATTTTTGCCTCATTCCATCCCATGAAATGCCTAGAAGTGTCATACTTATTGGACATAAAAATTAGTAAAATACATTCATTTTCATAGTGGGACAATTACTTGCACTAAGCAGGTCTCAAGTTCTGTATGATTTGAATATTAGTTTAGATGCGAAATAGTCTGAGAGATAAATAAGGGATATGAAAGGCAGAGAATGAGAAGCAAGGCCATTGCTTTCTTGTGTATAACACAATGTTATTGCTTTATGAAAAAGTTTTAAGCTCTTTAAAAACACAAGTAAAAAACGCTTCCACTTGACATTCATGCATTTATTAATTTTTTATAAGAGAAAAGATTGACTCATAGGTGCATCCTTTTATGCATTATTTTTAAGTCGAGAAGTCAAAAAGAAACAGGCTGAAATAAAAGCCTGTTGCCATCAACCCTGGTGACAACAAGGTTGAGGACTACTTTTAAGAAAAACTATTCCCCAGATTTAGAGTCAAATCAGTAAAACAGTAATAATTAATGTGGTGATAATAGTGCGATAATACAAACTTGGGCAAGATGCAGGCTTACAAATCTTGAATGAAGTAAAGCAGTCTGTGACATAGCCTTGGGTGATATGGTTTAGTGGGAGGTGTCCCTGCCCATGGCAGGGGGGTTGGAACTAGATGATCTTAAGGGTCCTTTCCAACCCTAACTATTCTATGATTCTATATTTTTGTATAAAGTGTAAAATACTGGGATTAGTTATGACACATTAAAAGAAGTATTTTGCACAACTGTGCTTTGCGCCACTTTCCATCGGTCATTTCAAATATTTGCTATTGCTGTACTTCCAGAATTTCTTTCAGAATAACACTATGAATGCAAATTATATTAACATATAATATTAGATTATTATACGTGTATAGTCACAGAAAAGCAATGGTCCTGTGCTGCATGATAAAGTATGTTACCACAAATAATTTCAATCAGAAGAAAGCAACTGGGAAAAAGTATATTAGGAGCCTGAATAAAAAAGCTGTTCGCAGTCAGTTACAGCTGAGTGCAACAAAAACTACTTTCTGGAGATCAAAAGAAATTAATGATTGACCAGTGTAACCAGAACATACCATAGCATGTTAAATATTTAATACTATGCTACTTCTGCCCAAAACGATCTGAGGTTTGGCATATAGCCACCAAAATAGCTCATTGCTAATTAAGTTGGCATGTCATTTTACATAAAATTAGTAATTAATATTAGTCACCATGCACTATAGTGAACTTTTTTTCAGTTAAAGATTCAGTCTCAGTGGTTTCAAAAGCTTGATGAAATGGTCTTTTTTTGTTATTATTATTATTCTCTAGAAGAGAAGTTGTGTGTTGAAAAAGGTATTGCAGTCAGAAGGAAGGATATATCAAAGTTTATAGACCAAATTTATTTGAGGTTGTTCAAGGTCAATGAATTTTTCCCTCCACGTGCTTGAAATTATGAGTAATAGAATATGAGTAACTGGTACTCCAGCTGAAATGAACTACACTGATGTGTAATGCTATATTTAGCTGTCTTTTAAACTGCTGCAGTCTCATTTAACAGGCTCCAAATTGAATCTGCATTTTCCTCCATTTTAGAGGCAACATATACCCTGAGGTTTTGCAAATTGATTTGAAGAGTCTCCAGTATTTATTACTCAACATGCACAAATAATATCATCTTTGAAAAAACACTTAGGATAACCACTTTAAGTGGTGGGTTTTAATAACAAAAAAAAAAAAAAAAAAAAAATTAAAAACCAACCCTGAAGTGAAATTTGTTTCTCTTTGTTAAAAAAAAAAAAAATTGTATCTCAAAAAGTTATTTTCTTAGGTTGTTTTCCTAACATGTCTACCCCCTCCAAACTGAAGTTTATAGCTGTAGTAAAATACTATTTATTCTGAGCAATTGTGCAATCCCAAGCCCTAGGCGCTGAAATCCTATAGTTAAAAAACCCAGAGAGTCATTGAAAGCTAACATTACTCTGTGAAGGTCTGCAATGAGCAGGAACAGCCTTGTAGCAGAGAAGTCAGACTGGAAGATCACTAGTAATTAAATTAATAGCAGTGAGCCCAAGGCCATGTTTCTTCATCTTGTGTTTCTCATTTTGCTTCTCACTTTTTCTGTGATACTCTTTTCATCTTTCTTATTCCTAATTAACACATGTTAACACTTTTTTTTTCCTCCTTGGCTTCTTTTGCTTTTTTAATTCTTTTGTATAGTTTTGCTTTCATTCTTCTTGGTATGTGTGATTTCCCTATTGGCTTCATCTCTCTGTTCATTTTTTCTGTTCCTTCTATTATCTTGGTCCCTTCACTGTTACCTTCTAACTTCTTGCTTAACTGTATCGGTTTTCTGTCAAAAAAGACTCCTCCAGCACTTCTGATAGTGCTTCCTCACTCCCTGTGAATCATTAGAGCAGTGTTATTCAAAGGAAACTTTTTTTGCTATTCTACCAAAATTTTTCATACATTTTTCAAATCTATGTAGTTCATTCTGATCTAAGCACATATTTTAGGATTGTAGCTGCAGTAAAATATCATGACAGCAGCTTAAATAATGGCAATAATGACATATAAATTGTGAAATCATACAGTGGGTCTAAATCTCCTGGCATAACTTAGGCTCTTTTAGTTAGTAGCAACCCACATGTGCATTTACCTTTACTGAATTTTACTCTTTAGGGGGGATGATTCAGTGTAGCATATTAATATGCAACAGTTTTACCAGCTTAAACATATATTACTATGCAAGTTCAAAATCTAAATTATATTAGAGGTGGAATTGCTTTTTCTTCCATGATGCCCCTTTAAGAAAGGAGGTGCAAACCAATATATTTGAAAACTGGGTTTTCTCACACAGAATGAGCTTACAGGACGAGGTTATCTGCAGTCTCTGAGAACATATCATCAGTCTCCCTTGGGGTCCTGCCTTTAAAAAAGACTAAGCAAGTCTCAGCCTTCTAGGATTTCCCCCCTTACCTTCAAGGGAAATATTGGCATATGTGTTAGCAGGTCCTTATTTAAGTAAATAGTGACTGTAGCAGGATTTTTTTTCCTGCAAAATTGGCATGTAAATGTTTTGAGCACTGTATTTGATTCTTGCTGAGTGAGAAGTTTTTCAATAAGCAGAATATCCCGGTTTGAGAGCCGTGGGATAACAGGCCTTTGGTTAGAGCTTGGACCTTAAGCAGATTTTTTTTTTTTTTTTTTTTGTAAGGAAAGTAAACTGTGCTGCTCTGGTCTTTCATGCCAAATTTGACAACAAGGAGTGGAGGGAACATTTATTATTTCTATCTTTACGCTGCTGTCAGAAAGCTTTGCACAGGAATATGGTACTGTGAAGCACAATGTTACACACTGAAGGACTGAGGAATTTCTGTTAGTACTTCTTATAAGCTTTATAGTTTGGGAGTATGAAAGAAGAAAAGAAAGAAGACACACCTTTATGAGTCAAAGGTTACAAATGAACAGCCGTACAAGAAGGGCAATGACTGCATGAACTGAAAACGTTTTTCCACTAGCAACAGTGAAAAAAGACATCCATGCATTGAGGAGAAGTATTTTAAAAAATAAAATTATAATTGTTTACAGTTGGAAATCAGAAGTAAGTTTCCAGTCTCTGAGAGGAGAACTGCTTTCCATGAAGGTCAGGTAGCTAGAATCAAAGATGGGCACATGGGTTTGATTTAAAAACTGATTGTTTCGTACCGTAAGCCATAGGTTAGTGATTTCTTCAGTGCTTTCTATGGAACTAATGTAGATATGCCCACCTAGTAAAAATAATTCATATTTCTGTCCTCATTATTCCCTGTTACTCACATTTTAGCTTGCTTCTCACAGTTCACTTCTGGAGAAGGCCTTGGTTCTCTCCATTTTCTTGAAGTCCCTGATACCCTGACATAAAATCAATGGACATATATTTCCTCTAAACTTAATAACACTCTTTACCACTTGGATGAGGTTAGTAAGAAGCAGTTTATTTTGTCTTGCTGCACCACTAAATGGTTTGCAACATTGCCTCCTAGCTCCATACTGCAGGGAAATAAAAAGCCAATTCTTATATCTCCGAAATGCAGAGTTCACTCTACCACAGCATGAATTGTTAGGACATGGGTTTTTTTTTCTTTGTAAGGAGACATTTTATTTTTTTAACTTCAGGTGATTAATTATATCATAGAACATTAAGGCAGTGTTTTATTCCTGACTATCTACATTTTCACTGAGGCTTTGTGGTGCATAGACAAGCTTTCTTTGACATAAAGAATGATTTAGATACCATGACAATATAACTATTTGACCAGAAATGCTTTCTGTAGCCTAAAAGTGTGTTTACAAGAATTTATCAAGAAATAAACTTTCAAGCCAACTTTCCAAATGAATCAGTGCAGTTATGGATTTATGCTGAGCTAATAGAATATTTTGAAATTTCAGATTAAATAGTAGTCCTAGTACTAAATGAGTTTCTTTTATCCAAATAAACTAAATCAAATCTACTAATATAGATGCCACATACACTAGTTAATAAAAATATATGAAAAAAAATGATCATTTTAATGATTCAAATACAAGTAACTTTGTAGAATCATAGAGTAATTTATATTGGAAAGGACCTTTAAGATCATCAATCCAACCATTAACTGCCAAGTCCACCACTAAACCACGTCCCTAAGCACAACATCTAGACAACTTTTAAACACCTCCAGGGATGGTGGCTCCACCATTTCTCTGGGCAGCCTGTTCCAGTGCTTGAAAACCCTTTTAGTGAAGAATCTTTTCCTAAAATCCAATCTAAACCTCCACTGGCACAACTTGAGGACTTTTCTTCTCATCCTATCTCTTGTTACTTGGGAGAAGAGACTGCTCACTGCCACATCCTCTCAGGTAATTGTAGAAGACTGTAAGGTCTCCCCTGTGGCTCTTTTTCTCCAGATTAAGCAGCCTTAGTTCCCTCAGCTATTTCTCATAAGACTTATGCTCTAGGCTCTTCACCACATTTGTTCTCTCTTCTTTGAACACGGCTCAATGTAGTCATGTCGTGACATACTTTCTTGTAGTGAGGGACCCAGAACTGAACACATTATTCTTGTGTGGCCTCACAAGTACAAAGTACAGGGAGAGCCCTGTCTTTTATGACTGTAAGGGCAATTGAAATCAGAACTAGGAAGTTATGACAGGCAGTTAGCTCCACTTGAATGGAGTTTTACAGGCTTTTTAATGTCTGGCATGTACCTGTGCTATAGTGTAATACTGACATGTTTAAGTATACATACATTTAAAGTCTCCACTATTTAGAAAAATAATTTATAATTAGACAAGTAGATTTTCTTCTATCATATACATTTTTCTATTCTCCTCAAAAAATACATCCAGTATTTATAAAACAACTCTTTGGTCATGTTCACTAGTTCAATGTTTCTTACTTTTCTTAGCTTTCCACATATTCTGTCAAACACACTCGCATGGTTCATTTAGATTGCAGAATAATACTGAAAGAAATATTAACATAGCTGAAGAAAGAAAACATGCCACTTTTCCCAGCTCACATTTGTAAAGTGGACATTATTTCTGGTTGCTATCGTATTACCAATATCAAGCATTAAGAATACATGATTTCCCCAAAAGTTATGACATTATATAAAATCAACAAACTCTTATTACAAAGAATGTTTATTTTCTGTTCCTCCCTGCTTCTGGGTCTCTGGAGTATATTCAGTTTGTATTTTCAGTCTTTTTCTTCACAAATGCGAGCGTCTTTCTCTATTTATATTTTTTACAAAAATGAAGGTGGCAGCTAGATCAAGGAGAGTTATTTGTGAGAAAGCAAGGCATTACAAGTCTTCTGATAAAATATGAAAATTTATTATACTTCAATAGCTTGCCACAATCAAATATCAAACAAAGAAGAAGGTGTGAATAGTATCATTGAAATGTACTGGTTTTGCCTTGGATATTAATTTTAACAAAAGATTTGGAGTCCTTTGCCTTTGACAGTGGAAGCAGTAGATGACAAAACATTTCTGACCTCACTGCATCTGCTACTTTGAAGCAGAAAGAAATTAGTGTTCAGAAGAATTAAATTTTAGGGAAAACATAATTTGGCTCCTAATTTTGTTATTTCCTTCATAAGTATTCTGTTCTGTTAAATTTTGAGTTTATGATAGTTTATAAACATTAACTTAGTTTCTGTCTCCATATGTAGCCAACATATGGCCTCACTGAATGTGCAGTATGGAAGTTGGAATGCATAAAAAATACATTCAGGTATGTCATTTACTGGATTTTCTAACAGAAGAACATTAATGGGTTGTCAGCAGTAGCAGTCATTTTTCTCCTTCTCAGTAGCTGGTGCAGTGCTGTGTTTTTGACTTTTGGCCTGAGAACAGAGCTGATAACACCAATGTTTTTAGTTATGGCTTAGTGATGTTTGGTCTGGCCAAGGACTTTTGGAGCCTCA
>JAOEHX010068579.1:0-15290 GCA_025448015.1 Bolborhynchus lineola
CCTCGCGGCCGCCGACCTCTTACGCCCCCTCGCGGGCGGGCGGGGTCCTCGGGGGCTGTTTCCTCCTCTCCCCGCGGCCCCGCCGGTGCGGGATGCGCCGCGCCCCCTGCCTAAGGCAAGGCGGAGGCAGCTCGCGCTTCCTCCTGCATCAGACTTCCTCCAAGGATCCCTTCAGGTCATACGTAGCTAAAAATTCCAAGTCCAGGCCCAATGGCAAGCGCTCTACAGAAACACTAATCGTTATTGTATTGCAGCAGTGCGAAGGAAAGCAGCACCACGTGGTAGCTGACTTGGGCTTACCTACAGAGCTAGTTTCTGCGCTAAGGCATTAAAGATGTACATGCGCAAGACGCAGACGAGCGTCATCCAACTGTTTTTTTACAGCTGGGGAGTGAAGGCATAAAGGAACTCAAAGCATGTTTGCTGCTACTAGCAGTCACATGGCTAAACTGCTTAGACCTGCTCTTCAGTACACTCTTGTTTACTCTAATACCCCTTCCAGGCACTGAAGCACAACTTATTCCTGAGGTAACCACTCTGGCTCACCGCGTTTGTTCTATTTGCTCAGGTTCACGCACTCACATTCGCCACATGCAGTTCTGGGGACTTCTCTGTTCTTTCTGGAGTTTTTTACACTTTTCTTCTTCATCCAGGTCACATGTGCCACTGCTGCGCAGGAGCCCTGTGGATTTCTGTCTGTGTAAGACCTTCCTTTCCTTTAGGTATCTGTCTGCCTTGTTTTCACCCAGCATATACTGATGCCTCGGGTGAGAGATCCCATCTAAATGCCATCCATCATGCTAAGGGCTGTTGTGCTGCACCATTTTCCCTCTTGTGTTCTTTCAGCATTTGCCCATGCAGTGTTCAATAGGAGAGAGAAGGGCAGCCTTCTGGAAACTTAGACATACACCCAGGCTGGCCAAGCTCTGTGCAGCAGCCTGGCTCAGTGCCTGGAACTAAGCTGTGTAACTCCTCTGTATACCAAATGAGAGTGACTTAGTATCCACCTCTTGGCAGTAGGTAACATGGCTCATCTCAGGTAACTCCCTACCTCCCTCTGCAAGTCAGAAGGAGGAGCTCCTTTATTCTTCCCTGATACTGCTTAGCAGGAGGCAGACAGCCAGACTGCCTTTTCTGTCATGACTCCAGAGAAAGACCGGCAACTGGGCAGCTTAACTGTCTTTAACAAGGCAGATTTTGAAGACGACTGGGTTAAAGTGGCCAGCGGAGGCTTCGGGCACGTGTACCAAGTCAAGCACAGGAAGTGGAGAACAGTTTATGCACTGAAATGCTCTCCGTACCTGCTGCAGGACTCCAGCGTGGAGAGGTAACTGTGCGGTCTCTTCTAGCTGAGCAGCTCAAGCTGACTATTATTGCCTTACATGGTGTTTTGGTGCTTAAGCTTTGAAGGGAATCTTCACATGGTTGCTTCTCACTGGGAAGTCAAACTTTTGGTGGCCAAAGGGAGTGGAAAAAACACTAGTGATTTAGTGATTTTTTTTCTGTCTTTCTTTTATGTGTGTACATGTGTGTGCAAGTGGGAGAACACTTACTCAGAACAATTAGTATTGAAATTTGGAGGCTGAAGTAGGCATTTTAAACTTAACACAAGCATGTGGATAAAAGCAGCCTGACAACTTATTTGAAGCTTTCTCTGGACATAGGGATGAATGGGTATCTATCAAGCTAAATTAGTCATAAAAATCACCAGATCTAAAGCTGAGGGACAGAGAATTTCCATCTGATTTTGGTGAGCTCCCTCCCTTGCCTTACCATCTAAACATGCTTTCTCCTGATGTGCACCTGAACCTTCAGTTTACTACTTGCTCTCTCATCTTCCCAGATCCTTCCTTTCTGTGAGGCTTGTACAAAGGGCCAGCATCATTCCTGTCATCCCGTGCATCTGGGAGGACATTTTTCAGTGCCTGTTTCTATTGGCTTTAGAAGGTTTCCGCATCTGTGAGAGGCAGACCTGCAGTGTGCAGTTTGCCTAATGCACACATACCTACAGAGGGCATCTTTGAGTGCACGGCATATGAATCTGTCATGAGCTCTCTCACACGCATTATGAAAAGGTTCTGGTTTCTCTGTCAGCACTGAGTACAAGCTACAGAATCAAAACTGAAAGCTTCCAGGCCACTCAGTGGTTTGAAAAACCAAACAAAACAAAGCAGCACAGTTGTCTGGGAAGGGGAGCAAAAGGGGAAAAAGCTTCAGAGGAGCTTTTAAAAGTCCCTAGCACTCCTGTCTGTGGGCTTGTAAAAATGACGTGTCTTGTTGCTTCTTTCTCCACGCCCACCTTTTCCTTTGCAACTGTCTCTTGTGTTAAACCCTTCTCCCACAGTGGGAAAGGCAATACCTGAGCTTCCTCACTACAGAGCTATACATCTTACCGTGGGGAGCCTGCTAGAGGAAGTCTGGCAGAAGGATTTGCTTAACTGAACTATGTTTAAAGCTATTAGTGGCCCAGCGTAATGTTGCAAGCTCAGATTCATTCCCATGGTGTGCTTTTTGACTGAAGTGTTGGCACTTTACTGCTTGGCTGCTGTCAGCATCCTCTGGGCACCGCAACTTGTTCAGCAGGTTGGGAAATGTAAAGATTTAGTGAGGCAAGTCTGCCAAAACTGGCAACGATGGACAAACATGTCTAGACTCCCTCTGGGACCAGATTGACCATGCTCACAGACAGAAAGCTGCAGGCAGAGGCATAAGAATAGGAATAGCCAGGGCATGCCCTCTGGCTGTGCAAGCCTCTATATACTCAAGCTGAGCAGGTTCGTGTATCATTGGATTCTGGCTGCCTGCAAGTAGTGTGCAGGCTATCGCTGCAGCTACCTTGTGGACACGTGGTGTGTGAAAAAGGCACAGTTCACTATGCTGTGCTTGCTCCTGACATCACACTTTCAGGGAAGCATCACTTGGGAATTTCACTGCAGTGGACAAGGCATTCTGTGATCACTGAAGTTCCTCCAGGAGCTGGACTAAGATGGAAGTTTTGATCTTTCCCTAGGAGCCTAGTGGATGAATTTGCCCCAGCAATCCTTGGCTCCTTCTGAAAAGTTGTAACACCCTTTTATGTTAGATTTTAGTCTGCAAGAGATCTTAATGTGATTGCGTAATCACCAATTCAAGAGGAAATAGGAATGAACCTTTTTGGGGTAGGCAGGGTTGCTTGGAAAGGCTGGATGTCATCAGCTACTGTACAGAAACTTAGCCTGTAAAGGAACTGATACCATATCTTAGTACCACTTTTTTAAATCTATTTTTTACTTTTCCAGGACCAGTATGAACTGCCTAATGGAAGAGGCAACAAAAATGGAGAAGATCAAATTCCAGCACATTGTCACTATCTATGGGGTCTGCAAAAGCCCCTTAGGGATAGTGATGGAATATATGGCAAGAGGGTCCTTGGAGAAAATTCTTCCCACTCACAAAATGTCATGGCAGCTCAAATTCCGGGTTATTCATGAGATGGGCTTGGCTATGAATTTCCTGCATAGCATGACACCTCCTTTGCTGCACTTAGATCTAAAACCGGGAAACATTCTCCTAGATGGGAATATGCACGTCAAGGTATGACCTTAATGCTGTGTTTGTAGGGACAGGTTATCTCTCAGATAATAGAAGGGTTATTTTTGACAAATGAGTCCAGAATCTTACTAAGGTTCTTCAGGAATACTCACTGAAAGATTGACCAGTGGGGCTTATAAGAAGTAGCTGGTAAACAAATTAAGCGGTATTCTCAAGACCATACAGACAGCCTGTGCCAGAACTTGGGAACTTAAGCCTCCACCTGAGGAGGAAATGCTGAACTGCTGCCCTCAGAGGAAAGGACTGATTCCAGTTTTATCAGGGTTCAGTGTTTCAGCTGCTAGGTGCCTCCTCAAATCCCTGATCACAGAGAATGAAGGCTTGTCTCAGCCAATATAAGGAGTGTGAGATTGTGCGCGTTTCAGGGAAGGCCCTCATTCTTTTCTGCTTGCAGATCTCAGACTTTGGGTTATCAAAATGGATGGAGCAGTCGAGCCGAATGCAATACATTGAAAGCTCTGCTTTGAGAGGCACTTTGAGCTACATCCCCCCAGAAATGTTCCTCCAGAACAGCAAGCCCCCAGGAATCAAATATGATGTATACAGGTAAGGGCTGTCTTGCTGTTCAGAGGTCACCCAGGGTTGGCACCTAGCTCTTACACAGAGCAACAGAGACTGGCACATTGCCTCATTTTGTTTGTCCATGTTCTGGCTCTGTGCATCATGTCCTTGGTGGGGAACACACTGGGAGTGCCATGTGGTACTCCAGCCTCAGTGGTGGAGAGTGAGGAGGAATGAAATCGTCATACCCTGTTAGGTTATGAATGTTTGCATAGAAAAGAAGTAAGATTAAAGCACAGAGCAAATAGCAGTGGCTGCTCAGATTAATTTTGTTTTTAAAACAAGTGTAATATTGTTTGTCCGCTTTAGTATTCAGCTTCATTTTTGTCAGTAACAGGTGCAGAAAAGATTTCAAGTTTGCTTTTTTCCTTTTGGCCGAAGTACTTTGCAGCCCACTTGCATGTATCTATGCGTATCTATGTTCTGGAAATTCATCAGCTCCTTAGTCACTGCACTACACTGTAACCCAAGACAAGAAAGAAAGGAGGATTTGTGTGGACATATGAACTTGCATTAGTCAAGAGCTCAAACACGCAATGTGGTACAGGGGAAAAAAGGCACCAGGAGCCTGACTTTCACAGGAAATGCTCTAAGTCACTCCTTCACTACACCAACACTTCTGCTGAGGCATCAGAGATGTGTGTATTGATTCATAAGTTCATGTCCTTTTGGTGTGGGAATGAAATTCTTCCATCCTGAAGAAATTCTTTCCTAGTTTCCCCATTTCTCAGGAAGATAAAAAGTGAACTTTATGTTCATGTACATATGGGAGCTATTGCTCATGATCTCTCATTGCCTGCAGCTTTGGAATTGTCATTTGGGAGGTACTCATGCAGAAGAAACCTTATGCAGGTAAATATGAACACTTCTTACATGCTCTGCACTTATTAAATGTTCATTACAACCATCTTCACAGAGAAAAACCCCGGTGCACATTGCTCTTTTACAGGAGCCAACATGATGGCCATTATAGTCAGGGTTGCAGCAGGGAAGAGGCCCTGCCTAGAGCCCATCAACGATGACTGGCCGGGGGAATGCCAGCAGATGGTTGACTTGATGAAGAGGTGTTGGGACCAAGACCCTAAGCAAAGGCCAAGCTTTACAGGTAGCTGATGTGATACATGTTAGCCAGGGTTCAGCTGCATGTATTAACAAGTAAGGGATAAACTCACATATAACTCCATGGCAGTTAAATTGCCTGATCTTAGAAATGCTTGGTACCTATTAGCTGTTAACACATTCTCTTTCCTCCTCTTTCCTTCCTCCCCATGTGGAGGATATATGGAAGACTTCCACAGCCTTGGGTATTGACTGGGTTCTGAATATGTGGGTAGTCTGCACAACTAACAGTGTTTTTGCTTTGATAGATATCCCTGTAGAAACAGACATGTTGCTATCATTGATACAAAGCCTTGTAGTAGATCCAGAGAATGAGCGCCTTGTTAGGAAGATGTCCCACAAACCTGCCATCTCTGGGAACCAGCAGGTAAGGAAGGCTTCCAGTGCCAGTCAGGAAATGCCACTGAGTCCTCCCCTGTGCTTCTCTGGCTAAGAAAAAAAAAAAATCAAGTTTCAGGATAGGAACAATTTTAGCCCAGCTACTAGAGTGTAATTGTGCCTGGAAGTCAGCTTCATACAGAGTGAAGTAGCAGGTGTGAACTATTGCTGTTTTGGGGTTTCGCCTAGTTGTATAGTCAGCAAGAGACAAGATGCCGGAGTGTAGAGGATTGAGGAGGTGGGGTGGTTTCTGTGCAACAAAAAAATGACTAGCTGGGATGATGCCATGTGCACATCCTGCAATAAGGATGTAGAATGTATGTATGTTTGGGACCAAATGAGTAAGAGGAAAATCCCTTTGATATCCAGTGATGATTTTCAGTCTCACACATTCCTGTTAGTGTCATGATTTGCTGTGCCGAGTTTTGGATGTGATAACAGCATTAGATAAAACCCACTGGAATGATAATACAAAATTCTAGGGCAGGAGCAAAGAAGAACTATGTGCAAACATTGCAGAATGCAAATAAGCAACTTTGGTTTATGGCTTTTTCTTTTCTCCTTCATGAAAATGAGAGTGACAAAGAAGAATTCACCTTCCCCCAAGACACCAGGAGTGGTGGTAAGTAGGAGACTTCCTTTATAGTTCAAAAATAAAGCAGGTGAAGCCTATTTACTCACTCTACAGTCATAAGGATGTGACTAAGGGAAGCTTCCTTTGTGAGTGACTTTTCTTTTTAAGCTAAGGGAAATGAACTATACAGAAAATAGCAGATACAGTTCCCATGAGGGAGAAGCCAAATGTCTCGCTGCTTTCTGAGAGACTGCATGTAGCAGTCTTGCCTCATTTAGTATTCTGTATCTCTAAAATGACTTTTATTTCTGTTCATACTATGAAGATTTACATGCTCTCCCTCCCATTGTGTGCACACTAAGCTATTTCACTTGGTCTTACTCTCTTTCTCCTATTTTGCTCTCCCTCGCTGTAGAAACTGACAATCAGGAGGTTCATATCCCACCTTCCTACAGTGAGATTGAAAGCCCAGAGGACATCCTGTCTGAGGAAATCTGGAGAGTCGATGAAAATGGCCTCACATTACTTCACCTCATGGTGATCCAGGGAAATGTGGAAAAGGTGAAGTTTCTCCTGAACTGTAAAGCCAATGTGAACAGCCGGGTGGTCTGTGGCTACACCCCACTCATTATGGCTGTTCAGAAGAGGTTGCCAGAGATCTGCTCGGTTCTAATAGAGCATGGTGCAGACATCAATATGCCTGATGAAGATGGTTGGACACCTCTTCACTTTGCTGCTCAGAATGGGGATGACAGAATTGTACGCCTCTTATTGGACCACCAAGCACAGGTAAATTCTCAAGAGCATGACGGATGGACCCCTCTGCACTTGGCATCACAGAACAACTTTGAGAATGTGGCCCGAGTACTGCTGTCTCGCCAGGCTGACTCCAACACCCAGGAGGCTGATGGCAAAACTGCCCTCCATGTGGCAGCTTGCTTTGGGCATTTTAGCTTGGTGAAACTGCTGGCCAGTCAAGGAGCAGACCTGGAGAAGAAGCAGAAGAACCATAGAACCCCGCTTCACGTTGCTGTGGAGAGAGGGAAGTTCAGGGTAGTCCATTATTTGCTGAAGAACGGGACGTCTGTCAACAGCCTGGATCAAAATCATTACAGTGCCCTGCACCTGGCTGTGGTGAGGGGGAAGTATCTCATCTGTGAGAAACTCATCAAATACGGAGCCAATGTGGAGCTAAGGACAGACAAAGGTTGGACTCCCCTGCACCTGGCTTCTTTCAAAGGACACATTGAAATCATCCATCTGCTGAAGGATAGCCATGCCAAACTGAATGCCAAAGGAAGCATGGACTGGACACCACTTCACTTGGCCACTCGCTACAGCAATGAGCCGGTAGTCTGTGAGCTATTGAGATGCGGGGCAGATCCCAACATTGCTGAGAAGTCAGAGTGGACCCCCCTTCATTTTGCAGTCCAGAGGGGCTCATTTTTGACTGTCATCAATCTTCTGGAGTGCAAGGCAGATGTTAATGCTAAGAACAAGGTGGGTTGGACACCCTTGCACCTTGCTGTTCTCAAGGGCAATATGGCCATCATAAAGACCTTGATTAAAGCTGGTGCTCTGCTTGATGTCGAAGATATCACTGGCTGTACAGCCCTCCAGTTGGCAATTAGACATCAGAGAGAAAACATCATTACGCTGCTTCAAGGCAAGGACTCGTTGATAAATAAATCAGGGAATAGGACTCTGGTGAATGATGCTAAGATTTCAAGACCCAAATTTGTTTCGGGAAGGACAGATTTGTAGATTCATCAAGTCTGGCATTTATGACTTGAGGTTTCCAATATCAATTGCTATGATTTAAACTATCATTTCTTGTCACCTGGTGATTACAGGAAAATACTTTTTTCCTTCCTCTTTTTTTTTTTTCTTTTTCCTTTTTTTTTTTTTAATGGAAAGTTTATGAGCATGAACACTGGAAGAATAAAAGAAAATGGGGCTGCAGAAGTGAGCTGACAAATTATTTTCCAGAATCTGACCAAGCTTGTAGAACATTTGGGCATGGTGATGATGGCTTTAAGCAATGCTTTCCTGTTTTAATACTGTGCAGAGATGGATATTGCTATATGTACTCCCTTTTCACATGGGCAATGCTGAAACTGTGCACAGCAACCCATACATACAAGTCTTCCATAGACTTTATTGCTTTCATTCTATGTTTTCCTACAGAGCAAATTGGTGTAAAACAGCCTTGGCACAGGTGGGAATTCAATCATGAGATTCTCACCTGCTGCTAGAAATAGACACTAAGCATATGGTACAGCACCATGCCAGGTCTTCTGACATCTTGTTTTTGAAAGACAAATAAAACATGGAAGGAAGAAAACTCACTAGTAGAGTGTATTTAAATGCATTTGAATGAATGGAAATTCCAGAATAATTCCACTCCATCCCTTCAGAGGAAAAGAGCCAAGAATTCTTTTCCTAAGAATTGCTATTACTGACCGCCTTCACACTTCAGACTTTAAACACCTGAGGCTGTCATTAGAAAGGTGGCTGTAAAGGTAATCCAAAAAGTAGATTCACTTCTGAATCCTTTTCCCTGCCATAAGGGCTACCAATAACCTCCAGTCTTAACTACAAAATGCTGCTGTGGGAGTTCCATAGACTGTTTGAAATAGCTCCTACTTAGAAAAGCAGTTTCCCAAATCCTCCAACCCATGTGGGGGTTTGGTTTATATTTTGGTTTTGTGTTTTTGTTTTGTGGAGTGTTTTTGGGGTTGATTTTTGTTTGTTTGTTTGGTTTTTTATTTGGTTTTGGGTTTTTTGTGGGTCTTTTTGGGTTTTTTTTTGGGGGGTTGGGGTTTTTTGGGGGTGTTGATTTTTGTGGATTTTTTAAGATCAGTGAACAGCTGGGAACATTGGCAGGTAATTAGTCTGAGGAAATGGATAGGTGGGGTTTATAAAAGTCAGCTGCAGATACTGGCTTAAAGGCTAATCTCAAAGAGCTTTCTTGTAGTCTTTGCTGTGAGATGGGGTTTCCTGGAAAGCAGCACGAAAAGTGTGTGGAAATGAATTCCTTAAATTCAGTCTTTTCCTGCTGAAAATGTGCTTCTGTGTATATTGCTGTGGATGAATAGAACAGGCTTTGTGAGGGGTGCATCCTATTTTTATATCTGGTCCTATATGTGGGGGTTTTTTTAGAGATGGAGAATCAGGGAAGTTGCTCAGCAGTAAATTAGGTAGTAGCATAGGTCACTCCGTATGCTGGCTGGAGAGCAAAGGAAGCTTTCTAGTCCAAAAGAAGTCATCACTGAACAGTTGATATGCAGGAGAATGGGGTGTTGTCAGGTCAAGGTTTAAGTTATGTCTGTGCTGGGAAGTAATTTTGGATCTCTGTCAGGTAGGTGTTCTAGAGCTTGATTACTTCTCTGGAAAACATAGAGTCTTCATGGATTTGGTTCATTTGTTCCAAAAGTAGCACTTTTATGCAGCTTATTACAGTCCTACCATGATTTGCTAAGCGCTTCCTGAATGTGCCTTTCTTTCATGATCCTAGCTGAAATGATGCTATGCTGTAAGCAAATAATCCAGAGCTCTGCAGGGGGGAAGATGCATCTTTCCTGATGCATGTTATTAGCTGGGAGTCATTGCTTTAGGAAGTGTTGCTATTTATCCTTTATAGATGAAGAAATAGAAGTCTATTCATGCATTCAGTGGACTTCAGGTCCCAGCAAGCAAGACAAAGCAATGATACAAGCATGTGATTTGCTTCCTACAGTGAGAGAATGGTGAGCTCCAGACAAATAGGCTTACTAGGTCTGAACAGACAGTTGTTAAAGCTCCTGTAGCTGTGCTTGTGCTGATAAGAAATGTAACTGTGCTGAAGAGTGTCTCCTCTAGCTGAACATTGGTAATTATTCTTGTTTGCTCTGCTTGTGTTTCAGTGTCATTTTGAGTGATTCAGCCATTCAGAAAAGTTGCAGTGGTTCTTTACCTCATGTGAACAAGGGTAAATGGATTACAAAAGGGAGCTCCCTTTCAGCTGTGGCCAGCAGCTAGAACTGATTTAGTACAGGGAGGTTCAGCTCAGTGGCTTTTCCTAGGCTTAGTCTCTGAAAAATGTTTATTGTCGCAGAAAAGCTGGTAGCTGTTTGATCAGGATAGAGCAGAGCATCAGGTTTAAAATGCTCTGAGACCTAAGCTACATTGTGATTTAGAAGTCTATCTATATTGCATTGGCAAACAGGAGAAATCACATGCCCGGATTCAAGGGGGAAAGAGAGAAGGAAGAAGCTACAGAAAAACACTGGCATGTGAGGCTTGTTTTGCTTTGTGTTAAAGATCCTATACTCGACTTGCTGCTGCTGATACCTCCTGTGTAGGGTGGAGAAGACAGGCTGTAGAAAGGCCCCATTAGAATCAGCATTGAGTAGAGCAAGACCCAAACCCATGCAGCCACTGCTGTGAACCATGGGCTGCAGAAATGGTGCTCCTCATGCTTAGCTTCAAACAGATAGGTATTTGTAGCAAATTGGAAGCTTTGCCTCTAGCTAAAATATCATACTTTTCATACTCACACAGCCTGGAAATCTTGGACTGAGACCTAAGCTGTTCAGCTGTTGTAAAGCTGTCAAAGGCATGACATTAAAGAAGTATGAGGCATAGACAGATAGCTCTCCCTTGGTGTGATGCTTTTACTCCAATATCACTTTGAAGATGATTTTCTTAGCAGTGATGCTTGAAATCCTGCAACCTGATGGATGTGACTGGCAGCAGGAATACTGGTCTCCCTGTACCAGTAGTGTCTTAAATCAGAAAATCCAACAGCCCAAGTAACTACCCAACACCTCAGCAGTAACTGAAGTAAGGGCCAGGAGGAGTTTTGTGGTTTGGGGTTTGTTTGTTTGTTTTAAATCTGTGATCTCAAGGGCTCAGATTTGTGACAGGAATGTTTTATATTCACTTTACTCCCCATAATCTCCAGATGGGGGCTGGGCGAGAAGTGAGGCATAAAAGATTGATTTTTTGCTGGTGTGCACAGTGTACGTTTGTCTGTGTTAATCACAGTTGTTGCTTTCAGCAAGTTGTAGAGATGTGACAATTAAAAGCAGCATGGTTCACTTCCCTGTGTCTTTTCCAAGTGTATGCCCTTCCTTATTGGTCTCTCTGCATCCCTACGTGTGATGGTGTTTGTGGTAGATGAGTAGACCAACAGAAAAGCAGCTGGGGAACATGCTAATATGATATGGACAATTAAGGACCTTTTTTTGAGTATCAGGGTTTTATATATTCAACCTTTAAGTCAGTTAATGTCAACCTTTAAGTCAGTTAATGTCATGATCTTCCCTTGCCTCTCCCTCTTCTCAAAGTGAAGCTGAAAGGTTTAGGATACCAGAATCCTTCATAAATGCTGAGCAGTGACAGGCATTAAAGTTTTAATTATTCCCTAAGGATGGTTTGGGTTTTATTTTTCGTGTTTATGTTCAGCTCTGAAAATCCTGTATCTGAAGTATAGAAAACAGGTTGCAAGGGTCTTCAGAAATCTGGACTCACTGCTGAGTGCTGAGCTTTTGCAATGCTTTTGGCTTTACTTGTGTCAGTGTCTCCAAAGCTGCTTGTCAGAGAGGAACAAAGGGAGATGTTCTGAACTGTTACTTGGTTGAAATGGAACACTGGGGTAGGGGAAAGCATGGGTATGTGTTTTCACACAAGACAGCCTGTTTTGAGTTCCTTTGCATGGTAACACAAGTGTTAATTATAGTATGTTTTCAGATATAACATGTATAAATTTGGACTCTGGTAACCTTATGATTTGATAAATTTTATCCAGTAGGGTCAACTGACTGTGTGAAATGAGCAGGATATTAGAAACAGGGAATTAGCCTGGAATAAGTCTTCTCTGCAAGGAGGAAACCAAACTAAGAAGTGTCCCATTCAAGTTATCTTTTATTGGACCATTGATAATGCAGCATGTGTTGCTTGGTAACCAGTCCCAAGTAAAACAAAGAGGATGCTCAAAAGAGGCCTCCTTGGAATAATGATATTTTATAAAGAGTGCCAGCACAGAAAGAAAAAGCTATCACAAAGAAGCAGTGTTCTGCTGTGCTGTAATCTAGGGAGGATCCTTAGCACCTATTTCACAGCAAAGTAGGATATTCTTCTGGATTCATTTCCATAGAAATGGAAGCATTTGAAGCTGCTTGCATTTACCCAATTTTCACAGGGATAATCTGCTTTTGAGATGCTCCAGAAATGGCAGCTGTGGACATAGTCCAGAGGAGGAAAGGACTGGTTGGAAGCCATGCTTCAGACACTCAGGCCTTTACTGTGGAGCTCTTTATCTTAACTCAGTTGTATTGATTCAGCTGGGGAAACAGAATGGCTGCAGTGCTTAGTATCATTTTGAATATTTATACAGAGAAAAGTTATTCCAGTTGCCACATAGCTCAGCAGTTTATTTCTGTCATCAGTGACAGGACAACAAAACTCAGCTCATTTGTCATAGAACATTGTCTTAGAAGAGCTTAATTAAATTTATCATGAAAATAACAGGGGATTAAGAAGACACAAGGGAAATACATTCTTCTTGCAGAGCATTACAGAGGTGATAGAAGTAATTTGCAGAGAAAATTACCCGTTTGCTGTTCAGTTTCTATAGAAATTAAGTGAATCTTTACAAACTCTGGAAAAGTGCATTCCAGCCTCCACTTTGTGACTGTGCTACTTACAGCTTGGTAGTTGCAAAATTAATTTCAGCTCTCCATTCCACCAAGCACAAACACGCTTTTTTCTTCATTCAAGTACATTTCCATCTTTTGTCCCTGCTGATAAATATACTGATGACTATATCATGTTTAGCCTTGGGTGGCATGGCTTAGTGAGAGGTGTCCCTGCCAGTGTCAGGGGGTTGGAACTGGATGATCTTAAGGTCCTTTCCAACCCAAAGTATTCTGATTCTATGTTCTTAACCAAGAACTGGCAATGCCAACAGCAAAGGCTGCGTATGTCAGGAGTCCCTTTTGAAGGGAGCAGTAACAGGACATAAGCCTTCTAAACAGCTTGTTTCTTGCGTATGCTGTTTAGACTCTTAAAACCACCTCATTTTTGACCCTTATGCCTCTCAAAAATCGTGTCTTTAAGGTAACCTAAGTTGCTTTGGTGAACAGAGCAGTGTTCTGATCACAGCAGCTTTTCATAGCTTTTAAAAGAGGATACAACCACTATGATGTTTGGAGCTTTTTTTCACATTGCTGTGCTACTGTCCTTTGATTGGGTTGAAGGTGCCATTTATCCAATTCCTGTGAGCACCTTCTGAAGCTACCCCACGCTCTGTTAATTCACTGTCATGTAATTTGGGCATATCAAACCATCTGTCTGCATTTGATTTCCACCGCTTCTGTCTAAGAGATCCATGGGGAAGTGGCCAGGGTGTGACTTTTAACACTTATGATTCTCAACAAACACCACACAAACACACTAAAGAGTAAATACATCAACTGAACCAAGGAATGGTCTTAGCACATCTCTCTTTCTTACCAGAGGGATGAAAGCTAGGACTGTTATTGATTTCCTACGTGCTGTCTGCTTTCTTTGTGCTGTATCTAACTATAAGCAACTTTTTGCCTGAGAAATTTACAACCTAACTAACAGAAAGTGAGCAAGTGGGGATTTGTGGTGAGTGGCATGGAGCAATAGCATTTCTGATTAAACCTTGTTTGCAAGAGGTGATTTTCTCGTGATTGAAATGTTTTGTGGGGGTTTCAATAATAAGTTTGAGTCTTCTGTGGGGAACTCTTTACAGTAAGACATTTTTGAAATTAACTCTATCAGTTTGCATTTGTTTTGCATTGATCAACCATCAAATATTTTTGTTTTGATGTTACAGGATTCAAAATAATGCTCAGTGTAAAGTGCCAGTGCTCTAGTATCTTTCTGATCCGAAATGAAAGCAAATATCAAACCTGGAATTTCTTCTGGCTGGCCAGAGCTGGCCTATAAGGTCTTTTTGACTCAAGTGCCATAGGGATAGCAGGATTGGTCATTAAGTTTATTCTGGGAATAAATTAAGTGGTGTGTCATTGCCGAAGAAGGATCACTAGAACAGACTTGTCTCTCACTGATTCTGCATCCTTGCAATATCTGAATTTCTTCCAGAAGACAGCTGTGGAAAGTATCTGGCTTGAGGAGGGTTAATTTTCATTTACTATTAGCATGCACCAAGAGGCAAGTTGGAGGAATGGATTGGAAAGTCATTGCTAGAGTATCGTCCCCTCTACAAAACTGGGGAAAAATATCACGTTGGAGATTATTCTCCAAAGTAAGGCCTAAGGGTTTTGGTGTTCCTTGCAATTCAGATCATATGGTTTTACTCCACAGCCTGGTAGAAAAATGGTCCAGAGTGGGAGAGGGCAAGAGAAAGAAAAATCTTTCTCATGGTAAGATATATCTGAATTAACTAAATGAAAGTGGATGCTATGGAAAAGAATAAAAGAGTTCTATGCATTTCTTGACACAAATCCATCCCTGTGTTATCTGTATGCCCAGACACATCTCACTTGCAGAATGATCTGTCAGTATGAATCTGGTTGTAAGATCCTATTTTCATAGGATATTGTCATTCAGATTGCATGTCCTGTTTGGGATCCCACGTATCTGCTTGTAAATGCACACTGCTTTTCTTCTCTATTGTGTCTGTTGCTCTCTTCTCTTTAAAAGTTATCTTCATTAAGACTCAGACTCCTTAATTTTTGTCCTGTCTCTGCCATAGTGTAAGATCTCAGATCTTTCAGCTGATCCAAATGTGTTGGAACCTTGACCTTTTCATTCACTGCCCTGAGTTGCTTGGAATACTTCATCACATGAACGGATCTTCAAAGACTTTGTGTCTGCGTGCGGTGCTGCCTTGTGCTTCTATGCAAATAGCTTCATATTAAGCAGCATTCAGTTCTTTGGACAGTTCGACCATTTTGCCTGAAGTTTTCCAAAGCAGTGGATTTTCAGAACAGAAACACTTTGAAGGCTGAAATAGTCAGGCAAGCGTTATTTCTCATAAAGTTGATAGATAAAAGCACAGATACCAGCATCGTGTGACATTCTAAAGTCATAG
>JAOEHX010068579.1:20857-45348 GCA_025448015.1 Bolborhynchus lineola
TGTTACTGCAAGGTGACGTCTTTACTCCAAGGCTTTTGGTTTTAAATATCTGTTTCCAAGCACCTTGCTTTATTCAGAGAGATTTTCTTTGCCAGACAGGCTGGGTGAAGAAGTGTGTCTCAAAATGAGTCTGCTTCATGGAAAACTTCCCTTTGCTTTTTTAATCAAGAGAATGGCAGAATGTACCAGCATTTGGCTTTCACTGGTATCTCTGAATCATGTTCCAGTTCCTAGTATTTCACACTCTGTAATCTTCTTGACTGATTCTGGTTTCATCTTTGAAGTCATTTACTGGGCTTGTTCATCAAGAAGGCAATCGGACATGTTCCTTATACAATGCCGTGAGAACCGCCACATAGACCTGAGTATTTCCTTTGATAAGCAGGCTCAGACACACAAGCATATCTCCATGGCTAAACAGGATACCATGCATTAACTGAGCCACAGTAAATCACGCTTTGCATAATCTTAACTTATAGCAATTTCAAGGTAGGTATGTTAATGTAACCATAATGAAAGAATGTAACCTACAGCATCTGCCACCAGCTAAGGACATGCACAAACTCAATTACTGTAGCATGGTAAATTGCCAAGCCACAATAATTCTGTCAAATCTACGTTTGTAGGTTAATTTGGTGTGACTTTTGCATCTAGACTCCAGCCTTCATAGAGACTGCAGAAGCTGATTCCCTGTTGTTCTGCACTTGTACCGTCATTTATAGCAAAACAGAGTGCAAAGTGGGTGTACAGTGCTACAAAAGCATAAATATTTTCCCTGATGTCTCTGCTTTTAGCCAGCCTGCTCATTAGATTTAGATTCCAAACTCACCAGTTTTGTTTTGGGTCAGACCCTTTAATTCTGTATCATTATCTGTACTATTCTCTCTAGGGAACCTGGCCCACAGCCCATAGGGAGGTAGAAGCAGTAGCTCAGCTCTTTGCTGTCAACTCCATGTGCCACTGAATCATCTCATGCAATAGATTTAATCCAGGCCAGACATGGGCACATAAGTATGTTTTTAACCTACTAGCCAGAGCACACCACTGTATAAATGACAGCTTCAGGCCAAGCATTGGCTGTCCCCTGCTGCAAGAAAAGACATTCTCATGCCATTACACTGCAAATGTCTCCAAAGGAACCACAGCAGCTGCTCTGCAGTCTTGCTGGTTTATTCTAGCAAACTAGAAGAATGATGCTTGATCAAAATCACTTTTATTTATGACTAAAGCTGTCCGAAAGGGAGGCAGGTATTCTGAGAGAAAAGTACACAAGTATTTGTTTAGACTAGCACTGACTGCCCATTTCTTCACACAGACAAGTTCCCAACTCATAACCTTATATCGTTCAGTCATATTTCCAGCTCTGGGGTTTTCCTCTGTAGCCCTGTACTTTTCCCAGCTTATGGTTTGACAGATCTCTGTGAAGTCACAAGATCAGCACAGAGATTTTCTTTGTTGCTGTTGCTATTTGGAAACAAGACTAGATTTCTTGCTGCTGTCAGTTTTTGGTTTTCTTGCTTTTTCCTGTGGTCTGAAAAAAAATCAGCCTCGTGGCTGCATTGTTAAAGAAATATTAACAATGGTTATTATGATGTGTTTGATGCAGTTACAAACCCTGAAGCTCTGACCTGATTTTCTCCCAGGTGAGGTTTGCAGCCGTTTTCATCTGGTCTGCACACAACTGAAAGGGGTTCATGTAGTGGTTAAGTCATAGATAAATATAGATAGAAAGCAGAGATATCTGTGAGGACACTTGTCTTCCCCACATACAGTAGTCAATATTAAAAGGCTGTAATAGCAGCCTCTGATTCTGTTCCAGTGATGCTGAATCCTGCTCTGTTTGTGGGCAGGAGGAAACAGCGCAGCATTTCATGTTGGACAGGACATCTGTGTGTGCCAGGTTCATAAAGGTGGTGTCTGCTGGTGAGGACTCAGGCCCTGACCATGCCTGGATTAAGTCTTCTGCTGCTGTTACAAGCAGTATGTCCAGCAGGAAAAAAGATCTGGCCAGTGTCTGGATCCTTTGGCTATACTGAGATCACAGGCAGAGGTTTATACAGTTCCCTGCGCTCTGCTCACTCAGAGCCTGGGACCTGTTTATTTTCAACAGCAGCAGGACTCACTGTGGTCAGGAATCTGTCATATCTGAAGACATTCCCTGTCCCACCTCTCACTGCAGGACAGGCATCAGGTGAAGAGGCAATGTAGCATCCGTCCCCAGCCTCCAGGTGAGCTGGGTACATGATACTGGCCCAAAAGGTGCTAAGGGAACCTGTGGCTAAAGGAAGCTAAAGCAAGGAAGATGCTGCTGAGATGGAGTTTGTGTGAAATGATGCAGGGAGCAGAAGGCTTGTGATGAAGGCACAGGGTTTGCTGGAGCAGGGAGCCAGCATGTTGCTGAAATGTCATGGTTTCACAGCTACCTCTCAGCACTGACTCTGGGTTAGGCAGGACACATGCAGGGGCTGGCCCTCTTGGGCTTCTCACAGTTAGAGCTGATGAATTTCTGGTGTCTGAGACAGGGCAGTAGGCCTGAAAGGCTGATTTACCTCGTCTGCTCTATGTTGAGGAGACTCTCTAGTGAAGTGAGAGCAGCTGAATTCCACAATCACCCTATAGAGCCTATTTTAATCAGCTTTCTGTGTATTTGTAGCTTCTGTTCTGCTTTACTCTGACAAAACTTGCTGCTAGTGTACAAGTTGTATTTCTATTACATGCCACAAACTCCCCTAGCTATGTGTTAATATCTCTGTAATGACTTGGTTATAAACAGAAGTGATGGCTTCTAATGTAGAGCAAGCACAAAACCTCTGCACTGTTTGCTTGCTTGCTTTCTTCCAGTAAGTCTAGCAAAAAATCCTGCAGCTGAGATTTAAGTGATGTAATCTTTACAGTCTCATCAAAACTATGGATACAGTTGATTGCATGCAGCAGGGAAGCAAAGCTAAGCTTGGTTAAATGTGCTCACTTGTTTTCATTATCCCACTTTTTTATGGGCCCAGCATGGCAGCTTGGGAATACAGAACATTTTTCTTCCTTCAAAGGGTCTGCGATTTGCTTTGTTTAAGTCTCTTTGAATGCATTTCTAGGTCTGCTAATCATTCATCACACTCTAATATATTTAGTCCACCATCATAACTCTTTGGTGAAGAAAATTGTTATTTATGAGTCAAAAGCTATTTATGAAGCAGACAGTCATGTACTGTCAGGAAACAGGAGTGGGGGGAGCAGTTCTAATTACTAAAAGAAGCTTTGATTAAAAAGAGTGAGTTAATCTAACAGGTGTAACTGGTTTTCTCTTTTTTTTTTCTCTAGATGTGCAGAAGAAAGCATAATCCATTCATCTGTCAGAGCCAACCTGAAACTACAGGACTCGCCCAAATGCCCCAGGACACGGACAGGTCAGTTCTGGTTCATTTCTTCTGGATGGTGTGAACAGTGCTTGCTGGCAGAGGTTGCTGTGGTTATTTTGTAGTCCACAGACTCAAATGCAATTTTGCTGCAAGGGAGAACCTCATAGGAGTTGGCCTTTTATCCTGGCAGGGTGTGGCTATACCCAAGATGGTGTGTGTCCTGTTGTTTCAGCTTGGAATGTCATTTATTCTGTTGTGTTAGGGCTGCTTGAGCACCTAATTTCCATCAGACATTGAGTTGGATCACGCAGCAAGGAGAATTAAGCATCAGTTGAACTCAGTGGCTTTGGAGGTTCTGGTTACTGTATAAACTGAAGATGTCGGAGCAGGGACTACCTTTCTGTTCTGTGTTGGTTCAAAACTGAGCAGACTTTTAGTTCATGCCAAGGGTCTGAAATGCCATTAAACAGATATTTCAGCTTTTTAATTCTTACAGGTACACAGTTTTATATCCTAGCAGGAGGAAGGATTTTGTGGGTTTTTTTCTTTTTTGTATAAAGAAAATAATCTTGGAGAGAACTATCCATGAACACCAATTGTGTAGCAGCCTAAGCTGAGGTTTTACTGTTGTGGTCACTAAGCCTGGCTGAGGTTCACATGCATCTATTGGATTAGTTCTTGTATAAATACCAAACATTTCAGCATGTAGCTACAGTGTAACAGTAAGAACAACATGGAAGTAAATATTCCTGAAGGAAATAATGAAGTTCCCCAGCATAAAAGTAAAGTGAAATGCAGAAGGGAGAAAAACCTCCCACATGACTACTTGACCTTGGCATAACCTACTACAAAGGGCTCAGATGCACTGCCAGCCCTATACAGCTTCTACACTAAAACCTTGTATACAAGTCCAAGCGAGAGATGTAGACAGCTGAAATACTCCCAGTGTTGTGAATTCTTATGCTAGATGTGCTTATCTAAGTCAAGTCCATAATTATGTTTTTGGGGCTTATTAACTTCTGTATAAAACACAGTGGTAAAATACTGTACTTAAAATACAAATTGCCTGCAGTACTACAGTGGTCTGACAGCTTCTATTATTTCTCCATGCAGGGATATTGTGAGTTCGTAGATTCCATACAATTGCCTATTGTTGCCAACCAAACTCATACAGATTGGTGCTTATGTTTGACTCATTTATAGTTGTTTCCCTTAACTTTTACAGCTCAGGCAGACAAACAGTGTCCCTGGGAGAGCAGTGGCTTTATATCCCCATCCCAAACCTGTACTGCTATGCACCAGATGTGAATGAGTAGTGCCAAAAAGTAAATACAGGCAGCTGCTGTGATGCCAGAAGTACCAGCATGACTGCTCTTGTCTAGGTACTTATCTGGTTTTCATCCCTT
This sequence comes from Bolborhynchus lineola, assembly GCA_025448015.1. NCBI lineage: Eukaryota > Metazoa > Chordata > Aves > Psittaciformes > Psittacidae > Bolborhynchus > Bolborhynchus lineola. The sequence continues at coordinate 25,617 of JAOEHX010068579.1, forward strand.
CCTCCTCCAAATCCTCCCCAGTCTGCTTCTGTCTAGAAGAGAAGAGAGATGGAGAAATTTAAGAACATTTTCTTTTCTTTCTGCATCCTTTTTTTCCCATGTCTGATCTCCAAGCTTTAGTCTAGACAAAAGCTGGAATTCTTAAGGATGAACTGACATAAAGGAGAAAAATCAAAATGCAACTAATCTGAAAAGCAAGTCAGAAAAAATACAAGATGTCCTCTGAAGGCCATCTTCTTGCTACGTGTTCGTATGATGCGTAAGTGTAGGTCCCTGGAGTCTGGCCCCTTACAGCTCAGTTGCTGCTCCTGGTAAAAAGAACAAAATAAGCATATAACATCAAGGTGGCTTGTGCAAGTCTGTATTTAATTACAGTGCTGCATGAAGACATTTGTTGGTGTCACATGTATTTGTGAGGGGTATTACACATTCTTGACTCCTCAGGGAGTCATGTTTTCACTGGAGATTTTCACCACGGAGGTAGTGGCTTTTTTTTCCTGTTTTCATTTCAGCAGGATTTAATAAGCTAGTTAGACCTACTGTAATTAGTTTACTCTTCAATCAGGAAGATAAACAGTATCATGACTGTAGTGGGAGCAAGCAGGCAAGCGCCAAATACAGTTCAGGCAGAGTTCACTAGTTTCTTAATTAAACCTGTTCAGGGGTGCAGAGAGCCACACGGGCTTCAGGAAGCTGTGAATCTCGGGGAAGAAAAGCAGGAACAGGAAGACTCAATAAGCAGAACTAAAGCTTCAATTACAAATAATGAATCACAAAATAGACTATAGCAAGGGTCCTAAGTTTTTCTTCAGGAACGAAGAAATGAAATCTTCTCACTAACATGATTTAAAAAACATATCAGTACCCTTACCATCATCAGCATGTCCCTCCATCTGAAGTCCTTGGGAAAGCAGTGTTTTTTTCCAGAGTGGAAGTAACAGTGAGGACTGTATTTGCCACACGCAGATCTGTGGGTAGAGGCTTCAGAGTCCTGCATGATGCAACTGCAACGAGCACTATCCATCATAACTATGGGCTGGTTGTCATTGCACCAGGTGCTGTACAAACAGATTGCAAAGACCGTCCTTGCTCTTGGCATTAGTTTATTCTTTGTAAAGCCAGAGGGTTATATATTTCTGTCCTCTCTCAAAAAGACTTGTGAAGGCTTGATTCATGGGTGGAAGGTGCTTTAGTTTGTTGTCTTTAAGTGTAGATGTATAATGGGAAAGAAAAACCTGCTGCAGAGATGAACAGATATGGCATTACTGCCTTTCCAAGGCAGTGGGTATCTTCCACAAGCTAACTTTGAGCCTGGAATGTTAGGAATGAGTGGCTTAAAATGTCATTGGGATGCACGATGGGCTGCAGGTAACTTCTCCCAGCAAATCCTTAATCTCTAGGAAATGACACTGGGCTTTTTTTTGGTCCAAGTTAGCAAGCATATGAAGGACATAGGTCCTTTCTCAGCAGCTTTTTCCTCCATGACATTTTGGAAGAGTCTTTCATCAGTGAGTCCAGTAGTTCAGGTGAGTTGAGTTATAAACCTCTGCATCTAGATTCAGAAAGAAAATGTTCGAACAAGGTCCACAGTATTGAAGAGGATGATTTTGTCCTGGGTTAACACTGAACATCAAATAAATCATGGGACAAAGCTAAGATGCTTTAGATTCCACTTGTTTTGAGGCCTACACCAGGTTTAATACAGGGCAAATACCACCTATGTCAACTTCCAAAAGCTTTAAAGCTTTCTTTCTTATATGCATATCATTTTCTATTTTGATTAAGCTTCCCGCCTGTTAACTTGAAAAGTCCAGTGGCACCTTTCTGTTTTGCCATTGTAAATACGTTAGGAAATTGAGCAGCAGCTGGTTACTGTTTTTCCACTACAGACCTACTGGCTTTACGTTACTTTTGAATCTTTCACATAATACCAGCCTGAGTTGATTCCTATCACTGAGCAAACTTGCTTGGTTAAAACTGGGGAGGAAAAGAAAAGATCAGAGAGCTTACGCCTGAGATCTCTTGAGTCAGTGTTTCCAGTTTTGTAATTAAAAAAGGATTGGAAAGTTTCCTGTGCTTCCATAAGAAGTATGTTTTGTTTTCCTTGCCTATAATCCTGTTAACACACAAAGTACAAAGGTTCCCTGGCTGTGCATTGCAATGCCAAGACAGAAGAATGCCTAGCCCCATCTTCTATGTTTTGCATGTTTTGTTCTGACAGCATCATATAAAATCTGCTTCATGTATGTCATAAAGTCTTGCTCTGATAGGCATGTACTCTCTTATTCAGTTAATGCATAGGACCTGTTTCTGTTGAGGGTATAACCTAAAATCCTTCAATAAGCTGGGACACATTTTGGCATCTGTAGGATCACTCTTCAATAAAATTTATAGCTGTGAACAGACTTTAAAAAGCCATGTTCAAATGCTGTAAAAGGCCATGGGCTAAATACTGATAACACTGGTCATCAGCCTTTTCCAGGAATACAAGGTTTAGAATGGAAAGCTTTGGATCAAGGTGGGAGTCCCATTCCAATTTCAGAAAACTGCTAAAAGTGTTACAGCTTTTAGCTATAGCTGCTTGACATAATCTCTTAATATACAAATGGAACACATTTTACCAGCACAGTCCATCCCATAGGTTGTTAGCAATATAGGAAAACCAGGGAAAAAAGTGCCCCCACTGGCAGCAGTCTTCGTCTATCCTGAAGCAGAAACTATGTGAATATTCCACAAACTGCATAGAAAGAAAAGGGATATTGCTCTCCAGATTGTGTTTTAACATCTTGAGAAAACAGCAGGTAACTACAACTTGGGAATCTTCCTCTGCATATGGCTTTTGTAATCACCTAGCTCTCTAGATCCAACATTAATTTCTAGCCAGGCCTATTTCCATGTCATTTTATTAATCTTACTATATTTTATTTACAGAGATATTACAAAATATAGTGTGAACTGAGTACAATTAATACGTACAGTGTGGATTGGGTAACGCCAGAGTCACTATGGTGAAATTAGGCTATTAGGGGTTTTCAATTGTTTTAATCCATGAAAGATAGATATCAGAGGGTAAGGGATGCTGGAAACATCCAGACCTTTCCACAGTCCAACTTGGAACAGGAGCAGATCCAGCTAGGGACTTGCTTGGGTTTTTATTCTGGCTTTTTCCAAAACACACAGTTTAATCTCATTTACTGTTAATTTTAATTAACTTAGGCACAATGTTATTCTGTACTCTCTCTACTGAGAGACATAGGCAAATTTTATCTGAAGTGGTCCTTGGCTTCACGGCGCCGCAGAGTTAGGTGAGAAGAACTGGACCTAACTTATCTGACTTGTTCAAGTTCACACGGCAGACATGGCTGCAGTGCCACACCTGGCACACTTTCTTCCTGTTTCTACATTCACCACACTAACACTTCTCACCTAGTTTTGTAACTTCTTGTATGGGAGTGGAGATGAGATGCTGGTGGGCAGAAATTGCAGCTGGGCTGGCTGAGGATAGATGATAGTTGGTGTCCTTCTTGATCTGAACGTATACCATGCAATACAAGGTATCGTTTCTTTAGTTTCACTCCATCTGCTTTTTGGTTTAGGCTTCTGTTCAATTCATCCTATTTATTCATATTTACACTGACACAGTGGTCCCACATGAGACCTATGCTCCCTTCTTCCTTCTGCCTGTTGCTTGTAGGCTCACATTGTTGCAGGAGTTGGATCTGTAGGTGGCAGAAACTTCTTAGCCTGCTTGGGGATGTCTTAAAGATTTTTCTCAAGGCTTCAGCAGTTTAATACTGGGTAAGTCAGCTCAAGGTGAAGGCAAAGCTATTGCACAGATTGTCCACAAGCTCTGTCTAGCTCCTATTGCAAAGCAGAAAAGATGGTCTTCTCTTTGGTGAGAACTGTATCGATGACATAACACGCAAAACGGTAGCAGCAGTGACCTACCGCTAACAACACATGGCTCTGCGCCTGTCTGTGTTTAATGCACTCAAGGTTAGATGGCCACAGGCAAGAATCAAGTGAGTGTGTCTTGATTTTTGCTTCCACTTCAAACACAGTGCAAGGGTAGCTCTGAAAAGTGCCCTTGGGATTGGTGTCCCAGAGTCCAAAAGTCACTATGAGGAATGACAGAACCTCCCACATGAATGTCCTCATTGCATCTGCACCAGACAGTGCACGGGCATGGCACTGTTGTAACACTACAGGCCTCATACCGAATACAAGAGCTCGAGACCTCTCCATGGCTGCCCTTTTGTGTGCGTGAATGGCATTTGGGGTTATTTTTTCTCATTCTGGAAAATGTGGTTGCTGTCTTTACTTTTAACAGTGGAGGATCTTCAGGAAAGCCTTGCGAAATTCAATGTTGAAGGTGGTATAAATAATTGGGTTGACAGCACTGTTGACATATCCAAGCCACGTAAAGACGCTGTACATTGCTGGGGGGATGTTGCAATCGCAGTGCATGTTCAGGATATGAGTGATGAAGAATGGGAGCCAGCAGATGATGAAAACACCTGGAGGGAAAGGAAAGAGACAGATTTTGATTTCTGAAAGCTGGACAAATTTAGAGACTATGAGAACAATAAGGGTCTTTTTGGGTATGAAGGAAAAATGTTTCCCTGGGGAATAAGCCTTCTATTTGTCTGTTATGCATCATAGTCTATATTCTGTGTACCAGAGAACTTCTTTGCTGATGTGATTAGACCAGTTAACAACAAAAAACCTGGCCTTCAGAGGTACCAGTTTCTTGCTGAGGAACTATGCTGCCTTTTGTGCTCTAGAAAGCCTTTGAGTTCTCTTGCCCCTGCACCCAGCTGTCTTTTGGCAGTCCAAACACCCCGCAGCTTTTCTGAGCCAGTTTTACAGCACTGCGACCTGTTTCTAGCTTGAGAGGAGGAATCCTTCCTGTTGGCAGCCTCTTGCCTACATGTCCTCTAATGCTTCAAGTGAAGTTATTTCTGTGGAGGCCTGGACAAGACAGTCTACATTGGACATTCAGACCAGCTACCCTAATCCTTGGTAGCTGTTGGTTTTCTGCAGAAACACAAGAGGAAGCCAGTGTGCTCTCTCACCAAGTACAATGGCTAGCATCTTAGTGGCTCTCTTTTCCTTTTGTTGTGACAGTTTCCTCCTGCTCAGAGCCTTGAGAAAGTTCCTCGTCTTGCCATTGGGCAGAGACTGGGCCTCAAAGACCTTGGCTGTATGGGGTGTTTCTTTGGCATGTCCATTCTTCTCTAGTTTCCCAGGGCTGTCCAAGGCTGCCTGCAGGGTTGAGTTTGTGCCCCGATTAGAAGCCACTGGCACCACCAACTGATGGCTACTTGGTGCTGCAGGTTTGATGGTGGTTTTCTCAGGGGGACTGGTACTGGACACCATTTCCATCTCTTCTATGTGACTCTCCACCTCCTGGACAAGAATCAAATGTCCACAACAGAAAGACACATAAATATACAGAGAGAAGCAATAAACACTCCTTAGAGAGTGAAGCTGGATGATGCTGAAGAGCAATCAATCCCTCTTCTCCCTATGTTTTTGCTAGATGCTTGGAGAAAGGGCTGTAAAGTGTTCACAGGAAATAATAAATTTGGGTACAACTGCAGTGAAGGACTCTCCTTTACTGCACAAAGAGGTTAAGAAATGGGAGAGACACTGTTTCCACTCCCCATGGATTTTATTTAGGACTTCAGAATATAAACAAAAACAAAATCAACAAGGAAAACCCAACAAAGCCAATGCAGGCCGAGGCTTAAAATAAATAACAGAGGAGAAGAAAATCAAAGACACAAAATGTTAAAATGTCATGGCTTTTATAGCTGATCTTTAGGTGAGCTTAGTCTGGCTTTTTGAGTTCTATGATCTTAAAGCCCCTGCTACACTCTAAGGAATGGGAAGAGTATTTAAATTTGGAGATTGAATGGTAACATTTGTTCTTAGTTTGTTTTTCTCCCACCTTACAGAAATTCATTTTTCATCCTAAGAAGAGAAAAGGGGGAAGCTAAATGCTCTGAAAAGAGCTACCACTTCTCTTTAACACTCACCACTTTGCGCTTATTAACTTGGAAACTCCCATTGGACTTCACAATAACTGTGCAGAGCTTGACGTCTTCTGGATGAGTGCACTTGTCCTAAGGGGCAAGAACCAGCTCAGAGGTTACACAAGCACAGAGCAATTGGGAAGGGGAGCTGGTAAGGGAAGCAGGTGGCAAATACAAGCACAGGGCATGAAGCAGAAATCAGTCAATGTGGCCAAGGTGCTAAGAATGGTGCAAAACTGCTCTGAAGAAGCAGTAATGGAGGCAACTACCCCTTGTGATCCTCACCAGAGGAAAGAAACCACAGAGATCTGTTTGTTTTGCTCTATCCCTGTTTCACTCCCTCTTTTGCTTGACATGGTACTGGTCTCTGAGGCAATGCAGTTTGAAGGTAGTGCCTCTGGGAATATACATTCCTCTGTGGCATGTGTTGCGAGAGTACTGTTTTGACAAGCAGTCTCACACTTAACATGCTCAGCTGGACTCCACTTATACACATATCTCCTGCTCTGAGAGGCTGTTTTCACTGTAGAGAGATCATTACTAGCATGTAGATAGCACTCCAGCCACGCAAACAGTTTCCTATTAAGTTATTTGTCACAAGAGCAAGACTGACTTAGAAAATAATATAGCCTATAGTAGTATACTATATAGCATGATTCAGTAGTATAGTCTCAAGTACACCAACCCAAACTCAGCAGAGCCAAAAGAAATGATTAATGAAGCAACTCCTCATGCAGTTCTGCTGCTGAAACACCCCCTGAGCTCCAGGGAGGCCTGTGAAGCACCAGCCTGGTAATCCAGAATGTGCAACTGGGACTCCCAAACGGCACAGGACACAGCATTCCCCTTTGTGATCCAGTATTTCACCTAGTCCAGCCAGTGTCATTTGAGAAAAGGAGGAAGAGCTCTGGGGAATGAAGTGGGGAAGGAAGGGGAACACACAGAGACTGCTGAGAGCAAGGCAGAGCTCTAGTTACCTTCAGCGGGGCTTGTGTGTCTGAGTCCAGGCCACGGCTGCTGAGCTTGGTGGTGACACGTTTCCTGCGCTTCTGGAGGACTATGTAGATCTGCACATACACCAGCAGGGTGACAATGAAGGGAACGTAGAAGGAGACGATAGAGGAATACACGACAAAGGTAGGGTTGGCAATGATGCATTCATTCTCATCTGGAAGACAAAAAGTTTCAGGCTTGTTGTCCCTGCTGCTAGGAGCTACACAGTCTTCACCCTCTTCTCTCTCTCTTTCAGAAGGCACAGAGATATTAAGAGCATGAGGGGTTCAGGTTCTAGAGGGAACTACCATGTCAGATGGAAGTGGTACCAGAACAGCAAACTCCCCTTGGGAGTCACGTACAACCCAAAGTCCCTGGCTATTGCCTGCATTATAATTAAAAGCCTACAAATCCCATGCTGTAGACAATCCAGTTTTCCTAAGAAACTGATGGCTGAACAGCTAGTTCTTTTCTCTCCTGTCTCAGTGAAGCTAGTTATCCCACAAATTTCCTTTTAATGTTTTTTAATATAAGAGGGATTTTGATTTTGCAGTGGACGAATGTTAATATAACATTGGCAAGTGTTGTGTCAACATTTACATAACCTCAGTTCTGATGTGCCTGGAACAGCAAAGGGATGAAACAGATCCAGAAGCAGCTGAAAAACAGCTGGAATGACACGGGGAGGGGACACCTGGAAAAGGGGGATGGATGCATCCTGATACACCTAAAACCTCATGTTTATTCCTGGCTTACAGAAGACTACCTGGGGACCCAGTAAAAGCCAGGAAGATGCCAACAGCCAGATGCAGGTGGCATAACACTCACCTGTGTTATTGAGGCCAAAGAGGAGCGGGCAGGAGATGGCAAATGAAAGCACCCAGACCACAGCAATCATGGCTGTGACCCTGCGCTTCGAGCTGTAGCGGGTGTTGTAAAGCATTGGCATTGCTACTGCTGTGTACCTGCAACACGAAGAGACAAACCCAGTCCATTGTTGTTCTGCCAGTGCTGACAAACTCTGTGGGAAATGACACCTTGTTGCTGTGTCTGAAAGCCTGGACCAGCAAGAAAATATAGGGCATGTTTCACAAGTCTCTGAGATATCTGCATTCCGTGTTTTGGAAGGCATGAGGCTGGGGTCAGGTTAGCATAGCATTTTACTTCCACTCTGTCTGAGCTACTGCCTTCCCACTCAAGTTTGAAAGGACAGAAGGACTGAACCAACGGGGAAGTATACACACAATTACATTTACACTCTCAAAACCAGTGTTTCTATATCTGCCTCTGATGGAATCCCTGCTCAAACCTCATATAGATCCTCTAAATTACTCTTCAGAAGATTCCAACAACACAAGCTCTCGTCATTTCCAAGTCTCTGAGTCACAGGTAAAATTAGAGTATATAAAGGTGGCCGTGACTTGTTACTGTGGATTTGACACAACTTGCTGCTGTGCAGCCCTCACCTGTCTATGCTAATGGCACAGAGGTTGAGGATACTGGCAGTACACATCATAACATCAAGGGTTACAAAGATATCACAGTGGATCCGACTAAACCTCCACTCTCCAACAACCTGCAAAAAGAGAAAATAGGGTCAGTTTAAGAATTCACTGAGTCCATGCTACTGAGAAAGTCTAAAGGGAGATTTTTACACAAGCTATATACACTTGCTGGTAGCTAGAGTTCCCCCGGTTCAAGAGGGATCAAAATCCTGTCTAAAGCAGTTCCAGCTGGAATCAGGTCACATGCAATCAATCACATGCTGTTTCAAGTAGGATTGTGTGCTATCAAGTGACTTCAAGGACTTTGTCCTGTCTAGTCTAAAGGCCTCAGATGATGGCATGGCCACAAAGGAAGTACTTTGGTCCATCCAAACCATTTCTTTGAGTGTTCCCCTAAGGGCTGGTGTGATTTTGTCTTTCCTAATTCCATCCTGTTACTCTGTATTGTGTTGGGCAGCCTGAACAGCAGACACAAACCTGTGCTTGTATTCAAAGGACAGCAGGGAGTGCAAGTCTCCTCAAAACCAGTGTGAATTATGTAGTAGCCTAAACAGATCTCTGAAGCATTGTAACAAAGTATGAAGAAGGAAATATATTAATTTTATATCCTGAGCACCTGTGATTGTAGTTACAGCTTTTTATTAGGCGCTTTTTTGCAATTACACCTAGCAAAGATCAGGAGCTCTCCTTCATTTCTTAGTTCAAAAAATCAGGGTAGATTTTTACTTTGTGTGAACAAGATGAATGTAATTCAGAGAGAAACACTACACATTGGGGTGAAGACAAAGAACTAATGATAACACTTCCAGTTACCAGTAGCCTTTTTCTCTTCACTTATCTTGCTATTGAAACTGAACTTTGCCAATGAAGTTTAATAGCAATTATTAGGACTGCTGTATTTGACATGTGATGAAAAAAGCATATTTCCCTCTAATAAAAATAGAGTCCTATTGCATTTGAAAATAGATTGAATAAGATAGCTATTCTTCAGTTATTTCTGCTCTGATATACATAACCATAGGCAGCATAAAGAAGGAAGAATGACTGCATTGAAGCCTGAGTGACAGATGAATACTTGGTGATTAAAAAAGCAGTTAAGAGACAGTTACATCAGTAACTTTGATGGGAATTTGCCCAAAGGCAAAGGTTTCCAGCCAGATATAAGCCTCTGTAAAACCAGTTTCCTGCATGCATAATTCTCAGTTTATGGGAGATGCTGTAAACTGTAGCAGTTTAGTGCTTCCATTTACATAGGAGAAACCTCAGAAGTTTGGATGTAGACGACTTGTTTGCACTGAGGCTGCTTTTTCAAAGGATTTCCTTTTCACATTTGTTTTTGTCCAAGCTTGTGACATAAAGGCATTAATAAAATGAATAAAGAGCATAAAAAGAACAAAGGGTCTGGCCAGTTCTGATTTCAGACTATAGACCCAAAGAGGACTATAGACCCATGTCAGTCCAATGGCTCTTCCTCTGTATTTGTCGTGGGGTTTGTTGCTTCAAGATAGCAATAGGTTTAGCAGAATGTGGATAGGAGCAGAAAGGGCAAATGTACATTAAAAAAGAGGGAAAAAATAAAAAAGTATTGCTGAGATGTAGAAGCCTGATTGTCCTACTTGGTAGATGAAGGAAACTGAGGCTCCTGAACAACTCCTTATACACATGAGCCCAGAAAAGGGAAAACATCTTATACCATTTATGCTTTATTTTTCTACATTAAAATAACTGTCTGAGAGACTCCTATAGCTGGGCCTAAGAGAGCAAGAGTTTCTCACAGCATAAGCCTCTGCTTAAAATGGGTTGTCACAAAAGAGGAATATAACAGAAGAGCTCAACTAGTCCCAGAGGCACTGATTACAATCACGCCAGCTTGTGGTCATAGAAAAAAGCCTTAGCAGGTGCGTGATGCTTTACGTTTTTAAAGTGCCATGAAAACAGTAATTAACTAGAGTGATAATTAGTATTGTGGTTTCTTGACAGCCTATGTCATGTCAGTGTGTTCGTTTTGCTTTGCATTAATACTTAATGGGCTGATTGATTATGGCTTCTTACCCTGTTCCCCTATCTGTTTTATCATTTTCTATCATAAAGAGACAGAAAATTAATTGTAAACTCAGTACAGTTTCAGTCTTACACTTTCTTACCACTTTTCTTCCTCTCTTGGTTGTGATTGCCACCAGCGTGCAAGCTCTTAACTGGCTGAAGCACATGGGCATCCCAGCGAAGCAAGCCAAGTGAGAGGGGCTGTGTATCTTCTCTTATTCTTTCCTCTAGAGATGCATTTCATTCTTTCAGGCTGTTTACTGTTGTAAGAGTAATTTGCCATCAAGTAAACAGGTGGCAGTCTTGGGAGCGTTTGCCTTTCACAAACCACACTGCCACTCAAACAGGGCTCTGCATGCAGCAGCATAAAGCTCATTTGTACCAAACTGATGTGCTAACGTCTGCAATGTGAAAAGCAGCTCACTTGTGGCTCCATTTCTCTCATATATTGTGACATAAAAGCTCTGGATTTACATCCTACTTCTATAATTGCCTGCTCTTCTTACTACTGTAGTCCTTCAGAAACAGGGTTTTGATTACTACTGATGCAGTCAGTTAGTACGACTCCCATGATGTTGTTGCAGACTCGTTCTTATGTTTGGAGATTAACAGTTTGTCTATGTAGCTTTGAAAACAAAATGGGTCCTTTTGTTGTTGACCTTTCTTTTAAAAGGCCAGGCTTTCTATGCAATTGGGTTATAATTAGGCCCTCTGATGCTCAGCATATTTTCAAGTCAGCCTGACATCTGCTATCATGTGTGTTTCTTGGGAAAATCTGACCATCTGCTGGGAAATGCAATGCACTTCTGTTTTGGGAAATTCAGGAGGTCTTGAAATAGCTGATGTCCAGGTTGCTGAACTTCCCCCTCTCTACCCATTCACCAGAAATATTCAGTACTGAAAAAGAGAACTGGGTCACCTACCTCCAGATAGACCACCCAGGGCATGACCAGAGTTGCTACCAAGAGATCTGCCACTGCCAAACTCACGATCAGGTAATTAGTGGTAGTCTGAAGAGATTTTTCCCTGGACACAGCCATGCACACCAGCACATTGCCAAAAACAATGACAAAGATGAGGAGGGTGAGCAGCATGGCATAGTAGTTATACTGAGGCTTGTGGCCTACAATGGACTCGTTGAGCGGCTTGCTCCAGTTCCTGTCACCGAAGTCACCGTTGTACCAAGAGAGGTTTAGGGGATCCATGGAGGTAAAAGTGCCAAGTTCCAGCTCCACCCTGACACAAGGATATTGAAAAGACAGTCAAAGGCCAATATATAAAATAAGAACAAAAACATTGCACATGTTCTACCTCACATGTGGATATTGGTTGCTCTGTGTTACAGCCAACTCAGGCAGAGTGCCCAGGATTTTTGTGTCAGCTCCTTGACATTCCCTAACCACTAACTGCTCTATGTTAGGTGTACACAGTTCAGGGCAGATGTGCCATGACCCACCTTGAGTATTTTTCATGTGCTTCATGGGGCTTTAGGCTGTGTGGTTTGCTTGTTGTTTGGGGGTATTTTTTTTTAGTGGTTTTCCCTTTGCTTTTCCTTATTTTTTAACTCCAGCAGAGAAATAAATAAAAATACCTATGAACACAATTGTGACGATAATGAAACCTGAGAGTATCAGTTTTGAAGTTAGGGATGGACTGTGCTTGCCTTCTGCCATTCCCCCAGTGAGGTTGTGGTGTGAAGAGGAAATGGTGGGTAAGTGTCTGGGTGCCATCCCACAGCCCAGCCTCTGCAGCTCCTGGCACTGGGAGAACAGGTCTCATTGGAAATCTGTGGCATGTTGGCGAACCACTTTTTCTTCCCTGGCCAATGCCCATGTGCTGTGCACTCTCTCAAAGGTAACATATGAAGTTTTGCTTCAGAGTTCCCTAGAACCTATTTTGGGTTTTGTGTGTGTTTTATTCAGGCATGGAAAAGATGACTGCCAGCACCTCTTTTGGAGTTTTCCTGTCTCCCAGGTCTGCCTCTGTGATCTGGTTCCTTAATGGAGCCATTTTTGGCACACAATTAGGTGGCTGTCTCCTAGAGGCCTTCCTTAGCTTTCTACTAGATAGGAGAGATTAGCATTGTGCTGAATCTCACTGTATGAGCTAACAGGTTCCCTGAGCTCATCAGAAACACTACTGCCAGATGCTCCAAGGACAAGCAAGTGCAGCAGTGTTATCATAACACAACTCCAGCATATGGCAGAGGCAAATTCTAACATCAAGTCATAGCTATGCCATTGAGCAAGGTGAAATATAGCTCTGTCCCATTTGTCAAAACACAGCTGCAGAGGGTCTCTGGAATGGCATTTATTCACAGGGATCACTTCAGCCCCTTGCCAGGTTTGCTTGTGTGCTTAAAAGCAAAGTACCAGGATCTGGGCCTGAAGTAGTCACTACAGGAAGAAATGGGGACGTGTCAGAGAGCATGATCAAAGAGTAAAGGCAAGAGCTGTTTAAAAGCAACTGGAGATTTTGGCTATTTTGGTTGGGGGTTTCTGGTCTGTGAGATTTAGAAGGAACCTCATTCACTGCTCAGCACTTCCTAAAATCAAATATTCCCTGTTTCTCAAGCTGTATCTCCATAAAGTCCACTGTGATTTGAAAGTCTGGCCAGGTTCTCAGGCAGACCATTCCATTTTCTTCATAAAAAGACAAAGTGAAATCAATTTATTAAACCATGTAAGTGATCAAAATAGCAAAACATTTGCAAATATCAAATTCACCCGGGAACAATGGTTTCTTTATGTTTCACTGAGCTTTTGTGTGCTTTTCTCATTCAAAGAACAATTTGTATAACAATCCTTGGAAATTTGTTGCATATGGGTCCTTAATAGCTGATAATTCAAAAAGTGTCTGTCTGACAGTGCTATCAGCGGCACTTGATAGCTCTACAAATGTCTTCTTAGAAACTGTCAAAGTGTCAGAAATTAATTAAATGTTAGCTTATGTGACTCAGAGTGAAGGGGGAAAATCAATGCTAAATGCAGCAGTATTTTTTTCTTTTCTCCTGTAACCCTCTGATAATGCAAAACTCTCTGGAAAAGGCAGAAACATGCATAAAATGCAGGATGGAAACAAAAAAAGCAGGAACATGGAGAAGTATCTTCAAAGTACAAAAGGAGTGGAATGATTTGATATGTGCGGGATCACCCGCTTGGTCCTGTTCTGGCTCCTTCTGAGCTCTAACTGTGGCTCACAATTATGCTTCTTGGAGAAAAGGCCAGAGACAAGGGTGAGTTACATACACAGTAGTTCTAGCCCTGATTGTTTTACAGGCCATTGCAACTCAGTGGAGAGTTGGAGGAACCATATACAGCTCATCTCTTGTGTCCATCCATCTGTCAGGCATTTATTATTATATATCTTATTATTATAAGACACAAACCAAGTTTCAAATATTTTGTATGAAATAGGGAAACTAAAGCAGTGTAATTTGTGATAATTGCAATTAAAGGCTGTATCTGGTACATACAGTACAAAATCACAGTTACATGGAGAACTCTGTTAATTCCTAACTTAGGAGAGTTGGAGTTTTCAGTCCTAAAAATATTCTTAACTTTTCTAGATACAGAACTGGCATCATTTGGAAGCATTATGGTGGCCATTAGGGTGTCTTGTGAGTATTTCAGTACTGCTTTAAGGAGCACTTTTTCTTTACTGCTGACAGTTCCTCAGTAGAGAAGAAAGAAGCACTTTCAAAAGCTGACTAGAAGAGAGAATGCTTTTTATTGTGTTTGTCCAGGCACCTGATTTTTTATATGGAAGCAGAGGGAAAGGATTGTAAATGCAGAGAAAAGGTAATAGAAATGACACCTTGCTATGTACTGTCCTTGTGGGACCTTGCTGAGTTTCACTATCCCTGTACACTACTGCCAGAGGCAAAACAGAGTCTCAGTTTTAGCTGAGCCTTTGGGTGCATATGTGGGTAGAGACCTGAAATGGAACAAATTCCATTGTGAATTAACTGCAGTAAAGCCACTCTAATTCCCATAGAGAGTCCACACAGATTTTTAGTATGGCTGAGCTAATCCAGATATGGATTTACTGGGAGGTCAAGGACAGGCCAGAGCAGCAAGGTTGCAGCCTGTTGTTTGATGCCAGCAGTGCAGCAGCATGACTGCATTGCACAGAGCATCTCTACCACTTTCCCCTTCTGTAGGATCATGCGTTCACCCAGGTGTGTGCTAACCCCCTTTACATTAACCTCCTTGAGTGTCCCAGTTCAAGCATGGCCTAACTGGGAAGCAGTTTGCCATCCAGAGGAATATATCCTCTCTGAAGAAGTTCCTATGCTTCCAGATGCCTTTCAGCAACTGGAGGAAATCTGCTGCTTGGCTACTGGAAAAGACAGGGAAAAGGGGACCAGGCTAGAGGCTATAATTGCAGATCCAGAGTTGTTCTGTCTTCCTTTCACAAAGCAAACAGAAGATACATTTGTTTGCAATGCTGGTATTTCTCCTTGGTTCCTCACAATTGATCATGTAATTACTTCTGTGGTAAGCAAGCATGACATCACCCTGGCAAATGAGTAATGTTCATGTGTAATGTTCATGTCATTAAAATCCAGCCAGGAAACAAGTACCACACAGCAATAGAGTTGCTCACCACCCTCTGAAAGATGCCCAGCAATTGGCCCCTTCCAGGTGATTCCCTCTGGTTTCTATACTGAGCATGATGTCTTGTGGTATGGAATATCCCTTTGACTAGTTTGGGTCAGATCTCTGTTTCTGATCCCTTCTGGCTTTTTGTTCCCCTCCTCGCTGGCAGATCATGAGAAACTGAGAAGTCCTTGATCAGGGTAAGCAGTGCTTAACTGCAACTAAAACATTGGTGTGTTATCAGCATTATTCTCATATAAAACTCAAAACATAGCACAGTACCAGCTACAAGGAAGAAAATCAACTATATCCGAGCTGAAACCAGGATAGTTCACAACTGGCAGGAATAAAATTGTCTTTCTGGCAAGATCTGGAAGATGAAATGTATATTAAGCAAGGAAGCAGAGTTTGCTCTATCATACAGAGATAAATGTACCAGACCATTCACTGGGAAGCAGAGGGGTAAAAGGCTCCAGCAGAAACTCATACCTACAGCTTGCTGTGTTTGAATAGCATCCTGGGTCTGCCCTCTGATTTTCTTAGTTCTCTGCTGGATCAGAGATGGCCTGAATCAGAGCAAATGTCTTTTTTTCCTCTCAAAACCAGCAAAGGTAAAACTCTTTTTTGTTTTTCCTGTGCTTGAAAACACCCTGCATAAAATATTCACAGGACTGACCTGAGCTAGCATCAGCATCTAGCAAACACTATGATGCATGTCATTGCAGCATCTGTTTCCTGTATGGTAAAGATTGGTGGTCTTTGGAGCTAATCCGGGTTTGGCTGCCAAAACATGCAGTCAGCCTTTGCTTCTCCATAAAGCAAAGTGAATTTCCTTAAGGTTTTGCCTCAGGCATAATGCATTTAAGATGAAATTTGGAGTTCAGCCTGGAGCAGGCTGGTAAATGCAGGAGCAGGAGTGAGGGATGATGCCTGAGCAGCATCTGAGTCGCACCTCCCCTGGTCAGGCAGCATGCAGTGTGGGCTGCAGGCAGCTAGCAGCACTAATGTGTTCTGGGGAGGTTGCTGGTTCAGCATGCTTTCAGGGGGCAAGGTTTGCTATGGACTTGGACACAGTCACACTGATGGCTTGGCACTCCTGATTGCCAGAATGCCTCAGTGACTGAACTCTATGTAGACCTAACAGGAAAACAACAGCAAAAGCCATCAGCGACAGTATCCTGATGACAGATGTTTCCACAGCAGCCTCAGAACAGTCTCCTCCTCCCTTTCCCAAGGTATTTCTTGCATGCAGTTCTTGCAGATTGCCTATTTCCTTCTAATTGCTGCTACCCAGACAGTAGCATCAGGTTATGGAAAGTCTTGCCTAGGACTGTGTGAGAAAGGTGTTTAGAGACAGATTTGCTCTAAAGGCATTTCTGTTTCACAGAAATCAATGTCCAAGGGAAATTTGCACAGTACAGTGCCTCCCTGAATGTTGTCATTTTCCTCTGAAGTTCTGGAATCAATGGGCCACAGGAAAGCTGTCAAACTGACATCTTTTCTGTCCTGAAGATGCTTCTTGATGCTGTTTGCTGGGCTCCATTGAGAATGTCATTGAGGCATTCTAATCAAGGGGAATAACATGGGTTTTTTTAGTAGGGACACAGTGGAAGAAAAAGAGAAGGGGAAAATGTATTTGAGGAGCTGTTTCATTTCCCTGCTCAGGAGAGCTGTGCAAAGACAAGCAGCTTCTGGAGTAGTTTCACTAACTTTTGTTCAGAATTGGTAATCCATGCTGTGAATTCCTGATCATGGTTCAACTGGAGATCAAGAAATATGTGTAACAACTAGCAGTGAGTAAGAACCTCTTCCCATCCAGTTCCACACAGGGGATGGTTCACTGCAGACATTGGTAAGGTGGAGGATTTAGGAAAACCTTCTAAACTCTGTTCGACCTGAGAACGATGGTACCCATGGCCCCTGCTAATGCTGATGAAAGATCCTGGGTATCTTGGCATTTGACACTCCAGGATCAGCTGGTACACTGAACACAAGAAGCAAAGTACTCATGGCTTTAAATAGACCTGACTCCCCCAGGCACTGCGTAGTATGTGCAAGTACAGCAGGGATTTGACAGTCAAGACTGATGAGGTCCTGGCAATAAATAAATTCGGAGCAGTTTTGAGCACTTACTGTATCTATTCAGAAGACAGGACTGGGCAAACGTAACTTTCATAGAATCACAGAACTTTCTACATTCCTTGTCTTTTCTTAGTGGTAGGTAAGTCTCCAGCATTAAGTAGATAACACAAGCAGTAGGCTTAGCTATCTCTGTACCTAGAGACAAACATCCTGACAAGGCTGGGACAGGGACGGGGTGGGGCTGAGTTCTAACTTCAGCACTGTGCAGCCTTGGTATCTATCAACAGTTCTTTTGCATCTGCTCCTTTTTAAAGCCTCTTGAAAAGCTTTGTCCTCTCCTATCTTTCTATATGGCACCCTGTTCTTCAGATCCTTTGTTATTCTAAATGCAAGTGCAAGGCATTTTAACCACAGTTATTGCTCACTTCTGATTTAGAAACATTGCTGCTTTTCACTTGGTCTTGCATAATATCTAATTAGATCCTCCTACTAGAAAGTGTGCATATGTCCCCCTGGAGTGTGTTGTAAAGCACCTAATCTAAGCACTTCCTCCTGTAATGCTCAGAAGCGCATACCCCTATTAGCATGGGGGTTTCGCATATAATACACTCTTGACACATAGGCCTTTGAGTCACTGACTAACCATTCTTGCTGATGCCACAATATTTTCTATTCACAGCGCTTTACTTCTCAGTAATTGCATTGTTCAGAGCTCTAATTCTGTAATGTGAATCACCACCTTCCTAACAACAGCACAGGGACAGAGGGTGAAGAGAACCACAGCAGCCCAAGCATCTTTCTCTGGAACACAGTTTTCTTCTCATGGGAATGAGTGACAGGACAATATTATTGCAATAGCCTTGTAACTCAAGAACTGCAGGGCCAAGACCTGGTTTTAATGCAGATGCTCTGATGTTTTTGACATAAATAAGTCACCTGATTTCTCAGATCTCCATTTGTGGCATTAGTGCCTTAATCATTCCTCTTTCCCTATGATGCCACGGATTTTTGTCTGAGTTTGAAATTGCATTGCGGGGAGGGGAGGGAAGCAGTTTGTCTTTTTCCCAGAGCACTTGTCCATTATCCTTGGGTACAGTGCTGATGAAGCAAAACATTTCCCAGGACTGCTAGAGTATAGGCAGAAGTAGCAGAAAGGGAACAGTATGTTACCTCCCTCCCTATTGAAAAGCAGTGCACACATTTGTCTGGACAATTTGGGGAAGGATGTTCCAAGGCTAAATTACACTGGGAATTGACTGCCTCCTGTTTTCACGTCCTTTGAAAATCTCACCCTTAATTAAAGGCTTGTCAAGGTTTTTTGCAAGTCCTAATGGAAGGGAAGAATTCAGTGATATCTTCCCTAGATGTGGAGAAATGCGCATTTTACTTGCTTTAGGGTGTCTTTCTCCTAATAAAAAGCAGATTCCATTTTTAAAAAGACCTTCTCTTTATTCAAGACCTGCAGCTTGCCAAAAGGTTTTGTCATAGGAAAATTACTTGGAATTTTCCAATTTTAACATTTTCTCATTCCAAGATGTGAAGCAATCAAAGCTAATAACTTCTGCAAGGAAAAGTTGTAGTAGTGGGGGCTTGTTTGTTTGTGTCATAAATAAGCTTTTTAGGACCTCTAATGGTTTCAAACCCATTAATGTATTTCATGTCAAAATAAGGGGGGAAAAAGGAGAAAATAACTGTCAGAATTTTAGTTAAATCACACTCAAACCCAAATTCACAAGACACTTTGTGAGTATGTCTAGAAAATTCAGAAGCATTTCTCCCTAAGGTTAGGTTTCCAAGACTCATAGCATGGGCTCTTATAAACCATCACAGCAGCCACTAGAGCATGTGGTCTCACTGCTAGCTCTCCTCAAAGGAGACTTGACAAATGCACAGTCATCTCAAACACAGAAGGGCAGTTTACACCACAAATCACTGTTTTTTCTTCCAGAAAGGACATAGCTATAAATAGTTTTCTCTGGCAATAATCTACTTCCAGAAACCACATCACTCCCTCTATCCACCTGTAATTCAGAAGAGAGATACGACTCCTGCTGCCAGGCTGCTGGAGTAGAGCCACTGATTCCTATTACTCTTTAAGAATATGTGGGCACAGGGCAAGCTTTTATCTTTTGAGCATTTGGCAGATTAAGACTTCTGCAAGCTGGAGCTATGCCAAACACAGCCCACTTGTACAGTTCTCAGCTTAGTGGAAAGGATGGGCAGAAAAAGATTGTTTAACAATCATTTCTGACTGTATGTGCCTTCAGTGCTGGACATTCAATCAGAATACTACACAGCGCTTGATTTTAAGAAGAATTCATTTCTTGAAGACAAAGACCCATTCCAAAGTCTTACGTTGGGCTCATTTGAAAACAGTTTCAGGAAACAATCAGATCTTGCACTACAGGTTTTAATGAAATCTGTAACAGCTGCAGGTAAGACTGTGAATTAATGGCATAGGTATTGCATA
>JAOEHX010068588.1:0-16068 GCA_025448015.1 Bolborhynchus lineola
AGTGACAGAATTTAAATATTTTCAGTGACAGAATTTAAAGCATTTTCGATCTTGATCTAACCCGATTAGAAAGAGTCTCCTGCAGTGAGATTTTGTGTCTTCAGTTTGTACCTGGCTTGTGCACCTGTCATAAGGATGATCTCCAAAGCTACACTCATGACATTTTTTAATGTAGGGATTTTGACTGGTATAGGAGAAATTCAGGACATATTGTAAATATTGCAATAAACTAAATGTATTGCTGATCCTGTAGTATTCTTAAATGGAGATTGATGAAATTACTGCATATTAACGGCAAAAGCTTCACCATAAGATTAGGTAACTAGCAAAGACATAGGTAAGCATGTGCAGGTCATGGAGAGTGGTTGGGCTATCTCTGTGAGGCTCTAAAGAAATTGCCTTTGTAGAGGCACAGAAGTTCTCCCAGTCTTTAAGCACCTATCACACCACAGAGGAAATATTTCCACTTCCAGGGAACTAGAACTCAGTCTTTCTGTCAACAGATAGGACATTGGTGGGACTTAGCCATACGCTACAGGACTGTTTGTTCTGTCAATATTTTGTTTCTATGGTTCAGTGTTAATGGCCAAACACATTTAAGCTCTGCTGTCTTTATAGAAGCTCGAAATTATATTACAAAAGACATATGGCAAGCTTTATGAAACACTCAAGGGTATTATTAATGCACTAACATTGTCCCTGTCCCTGTCTGTACTTGAACTTCACCAACATTAGCGATGATGGGAAGTGCCAAAAGCCTGAGAAGACTCAGAGTGCCTTCAGCCATTGAGTGGCTCCAAACTGATCCCCAGAAGGAGGGAGCCTGGCTTTGTGCTGACTGTCAGACTTAACCGTAGGAGAAATTTGGTTGCTGAAGGCATTTTTTTATAGAATCTATTGTAATTTCTGACTCCTTGGTTTGCCATAGAAATAAGGGCTGATTCAGGGATGGCGGAATAGACCAACAGACTCACCCACAATTTGTGCTGTACCTTCACAAAGATATTTTGGGGAGCACCAAAAATCCTAGAGAGACAATGCAATCTGCAGTGAGTCAGATGTACTTGCATTATCGTGACATGTGGAGACTTCAGGCAATGGGATTTGCCTATTTCATGATATTCATTGCTGTCCTCCATGTGCCAGTACACAAAGAAATATTTCCCACGGTTCAGTGAGATACTAAATTACGTGGGGAACAGCAAGACATTGTGGGAAAATACGTGTCATGTCACATACCTAACACTTGGCAAGTCTGAGGTAATAGTTATGCTTAAGATAACAGCAGCCAGCATAGTGGAAGTAGGTTGGGCATGCAAAATATTCACTATACCCTGAGGTCCTTGAACACTCCTGTGATTAGATATGCCCACCCTTGATCTGAGGATCAAGCAAGGATTAGAGGAAAGGTGTAGCTGGCACATGTATCAAAAAGGGCAAAAAAAAAAAAGGAATCCTTAACCTACTGAGTTCATAAGCATAGGGAAATAAAAATAGCAGACTGAAACTCTTCCAAAAAAGACAGGTGTGTGAATAATTCCTGCTGAAGGGAGTTATAATGTTGTTTACATTGCTGGTCTTCAGCAAGACTTCACTTCGCCACCTCCCGGTGTGTAAATATGGAGATATTTGATGAAAGCAGCTGCATAACATCTAAGAACAAGGATAGTATCTTTGGATCAGAATATATTGACACAGGCTGTGTTAACCCTGTAAGTCAGGAACAATTAATTAAGTAATTTACTTTTTCTGGTTCTGTACCCAATAGGAGAGATTAGTGAGGTAGAAATATTTTAGATTTCTTTTTCCTTGTGCAATTCTCTCTACATTTTAAAAGCTTAAGAAAAATGCAAATACATAGTGACTATTTTGGGTCAAAATCCCCAGCTGAATAATTGGCAAAGCTTGATTCTAATTAGTTTCTCTTTTGCTCCAAAAGGAGCAAGGTTGGGGGAATCTTCTGGACAGAACAATGACAATAAACTGGGTGCTGTAAACTCAGTAAGGACTCCGGCTAATCAAGCATGGAGAACTTCCTGAAAAGAAGCACCACAGAGTCAGTCGTTCCGACAAGAAAACTGACTCTGTGGTGAGAAGCTAGAAGTTTTATGCAGTGAATGCTACAGGAGATTGCATTTCTAAATTGTAAGTTGTAAAAGCAGAAAAATGTATTTCTGTGCATCTTCATCCGCTATCTGCAAGGTGTGATATCCACATCAATAATACAGAAAACAGTTCATATATTAAGACATTTTGTGTAGCTCCCAGCCCCCTGCCACCTAGGGGGCCATCTCCATTATTCATAGCCAGTGACAATAAGAACACTGTATCAGATGCTTCCAATTATCCTTTAGTTCTAAATATGGTCATCTTTATAATAAAATATAGTGCTTGAGAAGATATAAAAATAAACCCCAGATTTTTATTCAATTACCTTTGTCAATCCTTAGAAAATTAAATGATCAAGATGACCCTTTTGGGTCCAAAGTTAATTGTCAGTGACGGACAGGGAGTGAGTACTCACTTGCTTACACACATCATGCATATCTTGCATTAGCAGGGCAGAGAAGAACTTGACTTCATCAAGATCAGATCACACTAGAGTTGTATAAACTCAAATTTTTAGGCAAGAAGGGCCAGCAATTGCACAAATTACAATGTGGCCCAGTTTTGCATTTAATGTGCATACTTGCCATCTCAGTTAAGCTAATATTGAAATCAAACAGTACTACTGCTTGGTTATGTGTCCTGAAGGCATGGCATAGGCACTTTGCTATGGTGTAGCTGCCTGAGACACCTGAAGAGCATGAACTACATTTCAGTAAAAAACTGAAGTAACTGAATTTTGGTTTTTTTAAGAACTACATGTTAATATATTTTTTTAAACTAAGGACATGAACTGGCCAGGAAATTCAAACTCAAATTCAATAGAACTATTACCATTTTATTTTCTGCTGTATTCTAATGGCTTTCTAAAACTTTTGAACCATTTCAGCTGCGTTGGAAAAAGGTGTAAAGATTTTAGATATAGGAAGTTGCTTCATATTCAAGGAAAGTAAGTGCCTGGGGAGTGGAATAGGATCCAGAGGGCTGTTCCTGCTGAGGAAAAAGCTGCAGCATAAGGGTGCCCATTGGCTAATGGTGATACAGGTAGCGGCTGCCCAGCCAGCAGAGACAGCTCAGAGTCAGCCATGGTGCCTCTGGCCCCTTCACAATTATTAGTGAGAAAGCACAGCATGGAACCACGAGTATTTTTGAGGTTGGGAGGAAGTTAAGTGTTGATGAAAAGAGTAAGTTGTAAAAGGATGCCTGGGAAAAAATGCTAACTGAAAAGGGGAAAAATGATTCAACAGTTTTCTCTATATGAAGTAACTCCTTTCTTTTGGTGTATGCTACAACATCCCAGTAGAGCAATTATTTAAAAAGTCTCTATCTGCTGATGTAGTTCATTATAACGTGAAGTTACCATGCCACCTTAGTGAGCAAATAAATGTTTTTCAAATCACTGAAGGTTTCAGAGAATCATAATTCACACTGGTTGAGACACAGCTCAATTTCTTTTTGAAAGGAGCCTTTCTCGCAAGATTCCTGGCACCTCTTGGGTCCAGCTGGATCAGAAATAAAATACAAAATAGCCTCTTTGAATTCAGTGTTTCTCCTCTGGCCACAACGTCAATTAGGAAGTCAGCAAGGGTGTGTGCGTGTGTGGGTAGATAAATGAATAAGAGAGATTACTTCAGTTATTCCCACAGATTTAGCTGCCACCTTTGTGATGATGACTCTAAAAATCTATTTCCAACCTCTCCCACTTTCATACGTAATACTAGACTTGTCACTGATGTCTTCCTCAATCAAATCTTCTCCATCTCACTTCTTCCCTTACCCCACCTGAGCTCTTGCCAGGTCACATAGCTTCATAAAAGCCCTGAAATCCATTCCCACGGCCATCAATCTGATTCATTCTTTGACTCTTTATCTTGGCTGTTGCAGGTTCTTTGTTTCTATTTGCACAGTCTCTAAATCCTGCGCTTGCACAAGTAGTTGTGTGAGTTGCAGGAACTGGTGGCATCCTGTCTTTTCACTTACAGATAAGAGGAGAATCGAGAACAATGAAAATGCCAGTTTATTGTTTGCTCAGCTTTGAGAATCTAATCAATTTTATTGACTCTCATTTTCTTAAGTAATGAAGCTCAGAGGTTTAGAACATGAACAAGCTGAGGCAACCTTTTCATAATTTCATAATATTGGGTCAGTTATGGGAGGCTCCACTTCCTGTCTGGTGACAGTGACCTGTGTGGCTCTAGAAATCTCTTTGAGTGGCAGAGGATGGAAGACAAGATTCAAGAATTTTATGCTTGATATTGTATTTTTTAAGGAAAAAAATAAATTATTTTCCTTTATTTCCACCATCCAGCTATCTCATAATTCTCCTTTTTAACTTACTGGATCCCCTGGAAAATGGAAGTAAAAAGTATTCACTCAGATCATCCTAACTGAAATAAAATACCCTCATATCCAATAGAGGGTATTCTGTCTGTTTCTTTGGGTGAGATTTGGGAACTGCTATTAGAAGAATTTATATTATACAGTATTCCCTGAAATGCTAGTAAACACCCTATTGTGTTCAATAGTGTTGATACTTCTCTCCAACAAACTTGCCATCTGAATAGTCAAATCAAACAGCAATGTAAGGAGCTGAAGGGCACTGTTGAATCAGACAAATTCCATGGTTGGCAGTTCTGATGGGAAAACCATGCTCAACCAAATCTCAGTTCTTGGCTTTTTCCACTGGCCCATTATTATTGACAGATGATATGGTTTACAAATCGCTTTAAGAAGAGAGATGGATGGAAATTGTGTGTAAGAACAAGCCCATCATAGCTTTTTCTGAGCTCATCCTTCCAATTGACCTGTAGGACTTGCAGGGTTAAAAGGCAAGAAAAAATAATTAAGAGAAAAATCTTAGTATTTACACTCAGCTGAGGATTTTGGGTAGGGCTGAGGAAATAGACCTTGGCTAGCAGGCTTGAATTAAACCATTTTTTCTTGCCTGTTCCCTGCAGCAGAACACAGGGGAGTAGGATAGCAAACTGCAGGGTGTGCAGAGACCTTGGGCTCAAGCATGGCACTCCCAAGTTAAGCTGCTTTCTTTTTTTATTTGGAAGCGTCTCCTTGCTTTGAAATGGTTATAGTCCTCTGCAGCCACTCAGCCTGAAGACTTGGCTTGGACATGGACCAAGCATGGGAAGATCGTGTGATCTTCTCAACACAGAAAATATTTATCATTTGGTGAACTTGGGTAGCAACATAGGAAAGTTGTAATGGGAATAACTAGAGTCTCTCTGCTCCTCCAGGCATTACATATGCCAGTGAAGGGACGTATAATTCAGCCAGTGTTTGGAAGTGGGAAAAGAAGAGCGTATTATAGACAATTGTTACTTTTTTAACCTCAAATTTTCAGGGATCTTCCTGAGTCTTTGGGGAGAACAGTTATCACTGCTTAATGAGAGGACACTCAATTGTTCTCATACATAGAACTAAAGATGGAATTTACTGATTCTTATTGATTCTTTTCCTTACATGGACAGGCTGACAAGAAACTGTATTGTAGCATCATAATATGAAAGAGCAAGGGCAAAACCTTCCTGTTTGTATCATACTCTCTTACCTTTCCAAAGTGACTCTAAGCATCTGGATGTCATTTCTTGCTTCTCTACTGATTAGACAGGTTCTGCAAAAGAGAATGACTCTGATGCTGTAATAATATTGACCTGGCAAATTGGGCTGCAGACTTGCTGCATGAAATCCTAAAACCTTCTTACAAACATTAATAAAAAGGCTTTCACAATTTTCTTGTCAGACAGGTAACTCTTATTGCCATCATCTGGTGTCTGCAAGAACTGGGACAGAGACAACATGAGTTGCTCAAAGTCAAGTGACAGAGCTGGGAACAACATTCAGCTCCCTGTACTACAAATATATGAAATCTGTCAGCTTCCCAATCTAATTTCACTAATGAAAGAGATTATAATGTAATGATGAGAAATATAAAAATAAATTTTAATCCGTGTGTAAGAGTCCTCATACAATTCAGTAGGAATTATGAAGTAGAAGAGAAGCTGCAGCAGATACAATGGGTGATGTGTCAGTGCAGTGCTCCTGTGTAAGTGGGGACATTTAAGACACTGGGCTTCTGTTTCTGCATTCTGTGTTGATCTTCTGGTGAAAGCCTGTTCTTATCTGTGCAGGGGTGCACTAGTTTAACTATTGCTTGACACTTTCAATTGCTGGAAAAGTCTTAAAAACATGTCTGTGTTCAGGGCTTGGCTACCGACAAACCTGCTGAATTACCACTGTCATTTTTGCTGTACATAGGGAAAGATAGCAAGTGATGGTGCATTCATCCATGCCTGAATTCTCTCACAGCAGAAGTAAGCAGTGACTCCATTCCCATGTGACAGTTACCACATTTTGTTTCACCTAGAAAGAAATGGGTAAAGTTTCTTCGGACACTGGGTAAGTTGCATCACAGTGGGTTAAAATGACAGCTTTTCTACAAATACTTAAGAATTAAAAACATTTATTTATAAACAAAAAATCCCAGTAAAAGGATTGGAGTAGCTTGGTTTTGGCTCTGAGCAATATCATAGCTGATAGCAGAGATGCTGAGCAACATGTAGTCAATAAGGCTAGGAAAACATACAAAACCAAATTTAGATTTCATTATTTTTACTTTCTTTTGTTCAATAGATTACAGCATTGCTGTATGTTTATAGTAAAGAGTACAAACTGAAGTTATACTTCTATTTTTAATTAAAAATAGTTGATATTCTCTTTTGAGTTAATGAATTTGAAGTATATTATAGAAGGAAATAACCACCCTCTTTCACTGGCCATGCATTCTACCTATAATAACTAAATTCCTGCTGAATTTTGGATGCTTACCAGCTTGAATTATTCTATGTGAAAACAATGAAAATGCATTTCCCCTGGGTTGCAGTGCTGTAAACTTAAAACCAGATGGTGGATTATCTTTAAAATAATCTTATTATAAAGTTCCCTTTATAATCTGTTCTCATTCTAATTCATTCTATACCCAAGGTAGCTTTCTTTTCCCATGAGCTCTTCACAACTACCAGGGAAGTAAGATGTGTATATTCGAGGGGGGCAGGATATTGTGTTATCCTCACTGAAATGAATTCATTCAGGAGTAAACAGGTGTCAATGTTTTCCAGGGTTTATGAAGAGGTCAGCTGCATTGAGCAAAAACTAGTGTGTGCTACTGTATGTCTACATCAGGGATGCACATCGATGAAGGTCCCTAGATGTAAGAACAATTTTTTAATCCATCTAAGTATTTGTGGGTTGAATTTTAGGCTATAATGTATTTACTCTTGTCCTGGGTTCAGCAGGATTTCCTCCAGCATGGTCAACTTGGCCTTTTAGTCTTTTGAGAAAGATGTAGTAGCTGCGAATCTTCCAGGTAAGATTTGAGTTTAAAATCCATTTTGGTTTATATGTAAGGACACAAATAAATAGTTTTAAGGAGAAAAAGCTATAATAGTGTCTTATGTTCTGACCCACCTTTCCCCTTGTTTTGTTGGCATGTGCTGATGCTGCCTTTCAACCTCAGGGTAACTATATTTCAGTTGTGGTTTTCTGGTTTGGAATCCTTTGCGGATAAAAAGATACACTCCCCTTAAATGGTATTATGTGTCCTTTCTAGTAAATGAGAAAGAATACCAGTACTTCTTCTAATGCACAATGAGATGTTTTAGCATCTGTCTAAATATTGCCTTTACCCTATTGGCATTTTTTTGACATGCAGTACTTTTATTTCAAGAGAATCTGATACATTAAGAAATTACTCAGCGGCCAGGAAAGAAGAACAATGGAACCTAGTTGTGGAAACTTCTGACTCTGAATAGACTGTCAATGTGTGTGTAGCAGAAGTCCTTTCCATGGAAGTGTTATGTGGCTTAGAGATTGCAACCCACCTCTAGATACACAACACCTACCCATGGTCTTCATCTGAGAGATTGCCTGCAAGCACTCTGATGTGATAGGGAAAGAATTCAAACTGAAATATCTCCAGCTGATGAGCTTTCAGGTAAGCATGCTGCTGCTCCAGCTCATTTGATTTCTTAAGATTCTAATGTAACTCTACTGCCTCTTTGGGATAAAATCTGTGACAACACTAATACAAAGATTAGAACTGAATTTTCTGTATGTACCTGTGTGGCTATGACTGCATCACTAAAACATGGGAGCAGCTATTCAGCATTCAGCAGCTACTGTACGAACCACCTGTCAGAAGGGCAGATATTACAACATTAATGGATACTTTTTAAAACTGTACATATTTCACAACCTCCCCTATCAAGTGCCTGAGGTTTTCACAGTTGTCCTGATGTTTTACTTGGGAAGGGGGTGGCAGGAGGTAAAATCTTGGCAGTAATTGATTTGTCAGTGTGGTTGTTCTGGGTGCTCAAGAATTGTTGCTCTCTCCCTTTAAGTGTCATCACTGAAGCACTTTAACAACATTCCTGCACTTTGACAATTTGCTTTTGAGATTCAAAGCTTTTCCAAATGATCAAGATCATGCCTAGACTGTGAGAAAGGCATTAATACCACCCCAACATCCTGGGTTTTTTACTATCCCAATTGTCCATCACTCTGTTTCGGCATTCATACCATAGTGATTATTACTACAGACACAGTTCCGTTGTAAGTATGGTGAAATAGGACGTTGCAGTAAATTATATATTCTCACTCTATACAAATATCTCTGTATCAGATGGCTTTGGAGAGCTACAGTCCCTCCTCTGACCATGCATGTGCTTGTCCTGTGCCATTGCTGCTGTGCAGCTGTATCACTCCTACTGTAAACAGACTAGCTGGTCCCTCTTGCAGGAATAATACTGCATCATCAAATTATCTTTGCTAAATGATCTATGCTTTGATGTTTCTAATGGAGACTATTGAAAATCTCCAAGAATGTATACAGGTATAATAGGGATGAAGGAAGTAAAATGCTGTAACTCAGTCTGATTCTGTGATAGAAATGCAAACTCTGAGGCTGAAGAACTAATATTATCTTTCTTTGCCATATTCAATTAGCATATAGGTCTATTGTATATGTCCAACATAGGTCACACAGATGAGTTGCACTGGGTTTCACTGGTGCATAAAATAAATGTGTTTTTTTAAATAATAGTACTATTTTTCCTATTAAATATTACACAGCTCCTCTGTGATGACTTATTCCAGGTGGAAATATCATTCATGATAGTAATATTAGAAGCAGAACTTCTTGGAGGAAGTTTTTATTTAAAGGCTCTGCCCTGTGAAGTGTTGGACACCTTGGATTGCCACTGACTCCAGAGACAACCTGAGCATCTAAAATAAATGTTAAGCACTTTTTAGAATTGAACTCTGCTTCCTTTAATGGGGTTGTGGGATGAAGAGTAGGTGATAGTGTTGCAAGTCTCACGTACCCAGTCAAGAGGGACTCTGCTGATTGTTTGTCTAATTTCAATGTCTCACTGCCAGGTAATAGCTGAAACTATTTTTGTTCTGCTGTGTATGTCACACACTGAAACAGAATAATTCCCTTCCTATTCACTGTTTGGGGTTTAGCACCAATCTATCTAGAGCCTAAAAAACATTTGTTTCAAAACCTAGTTTCTCTGTGGGAGAATCTGGAGTAAGTATTGTCCCTTCAAATACAGCATGGGAACTCAGATGTTTAATACCACCAAAACTCTGTTACCCAAAAGTGAGCTTTCACTGACTTAAATTCACACAGGATATGTAAGTGCTTTACAACTGGTGCAAAAAGAATTGGCCTGTATAATTACCATTCCTTGTAGATCCTTTCTGCATCAAAACTGCCTAGGTAAATGTTAAGAAAATCATCTTGCTGCAAATTATTTCCTTTTTCTAAGAACTTTTTATTCATTTATTTTTGTTGTCGTTGTCTGTAAAACAGACATGTAACCTCTCTGCAGCACAGAAGTACCTTTCTGACCCTCAAACACAGGGAACATTGCACAGATATTACTGGACTGGATGTTCTTCTCTGTCTTCCTGTACATCAGCGTGTTGGCATTTCATCAGGGACATGAATTTTCCGTGTGACTTTTATTTAGTTATTGAAATCTGCCCGCATATAACTGGTTTGAAATTATCTACTTTCAGAATCATTATTGTGCTTTAAAATGCTTGCAACTGTGAAAACCCACAGACAGATGTTTCCTAACAAACAGTGTGTGCCATGGCTGGTTCCATGTGAACAGCAGCAATGTGAATGTTTCAAAACAATACACATTATGTGGTTGAGTTTCTTCAAATTAGTGAGCGTCCCCACCAAAAGCAGTTTCCTGGAAGAATGTAAGGGTACAGCAGCTGTTTGAGCAAAAAAAAGATCCCACCCCTGTTGCTGGGGTGGTTTTGTATAACCTCAATTGGTCTTTTTTAAAAACTATCCAAAGTCATAAAGTAACATGCAGAAAAGGATCCTTCATGTGTGCTAGGTGTGGGACATCACTGCATTTGTGGTGTCATTCATTGTGTATGCCAGTTTTTTTTGTTTGGGAAGCTGAACAAAAAATTACTTGTCTAAGGGTCAGGCACATCTGTCAGGAGGGAAAGATGCTTTTTTGAGTCCATACTTCATTAGCAGAGTAAGCCTGACTTTCAGAAGACTGCATATATTCAGATCCCATTAAATCAACTAGAAATAATCTTATTCAGCACCTCAGCTAATTCTTTCTAAAAAAACCCCAAAACAACCAGAAGTGGTAATTTCAGTTTAAGAGGTATATTTTGTTAACAAACAATTTGTGTTTGTGTGTCTTTAGGTACAAAGATGTATTATTCTACAGAAAAGAACTTTAAAATCCATTTCCCCCATCATCGATTACCGCTTTGTTTATGTGTTTGTCTTAGCTTAGCTTCTCAATTGATCATAGATGATAAAAATGTCAGTGTTTTAGAAGGAACACTTCACTGACCACCCGTATTTTTCTGTTATTTACTAAATTACTTTTTCTTATGGCAAAGAGGGGAAAGCATAAGCTATGCTGGTATGCTGTGATGTTCTGAAATACTCTAAAACACTTTCAGAAGGCATTCCCTTGCATATACAAGAACTTTACGTATTTCTCTGTGTTCTGCCTGAAACAAAGAAGCTTTGGAAATGCTTTTTTTTGATTCAGAATAAGTGAAAGACATGTATTTTTTCTGTCTTCTTTATTCTAGGCAGCATATAATAAGGAAAACAGATTTTAAAAATAATCATTATGCTTCCAAGCATTTGGATGCATATTATTCACTTTTGTATTTTATTTTATTACTTGCTTCCCAGAACAAAGAAAGCAAAGAAACTCATGAAAATACAAGCCAGAGAAATAGCATGTCAGAGCTTGTGTGCATGCAATAATTTACATACTAACTTCATTACATAGTAATACAAACCATCTAGCCAGCAATGTGCCCCTGCTTCATTACACTGTCTGCAGAAAAACTGAGTTTTATATTAGAGATCTTGTTGTATTCATTGTCATCTGAATCTTCTGCCTCTTTCATTGTTCTGGTCATCTCAATTTAAAATGCAGTTCTGATTTTGATCTCAGAGTACTATAAATCCAAAGTAAGTCTAACAACATCAAAGAAGTTTATTTCTGCTTTACATAGTTGTAACTAAGATACAAATCTGGCCCATAGGCGAATTCATTTTATAGCAAGTTAAAACATGTACCCTTACTATTGGCAAACTCTTAAGGTTAACAGACATACATGTGATCTTAGAATAGCAGATATGGGGCTGCTTTTCTTTTTCTTTCTTCCTCTTTTTTTTTTTTTTTTTTTGCATCCAGAGCTATTTTTGTTTCCTTCCCCTTTGACACACATTCCTGGTCGCAATTAAAAGCAGCTCTTAGTACAAAATCAAAGCTGATAGCAAAGCACTTTATGTATCAAATACAGTTTCTGTTTAGATGATGATTATCAGACATGGAACAGAAATGTGCAGTCTGATTGTCTTTTTACTTACAGTGGTATAAACCAGCAGAGATGGGTGAAAGATCAATAGGAAAATGATTCTATGGCTCTATCCATGCTCAATGCTTGACTATCAAAAGAAGAAAGTGATGGAGAAACAGGGACTGCTTGTGCCTTTGGGGGTTCTGAATGATCCCTATCCCTGCTTGTGGAAAGTCTGCTTGTAAGGAAGACTAATTTAGAAGGTAATTCACAGTTTTTCCCTCTCTAATGAGCTGGAGCTGACACGGCAGTGCATTGCACTAATGGGGTTTGCCTTGACTTGGGTGGGGACATAATTCTTGCTGGAGAGGGCTGCTGATGTCCCCAAAGATAGCCACGCTGGAGTTACAGGCCCCATCTCCCTTTTCACACAGCTGTTGTCCTTGCAGGTTGAGATGGACTTGGTGTATGTGCTCTGTCTGTGTGTAGACTCTACCCCAAAGGCAAAAGGAAAAGTGGATGACCTTGTCCATCACAAATTCCTACAGCTGGCCAGGTGCACTTACTGAGGTAAGATACTGAGTGCCCTGCATCTAATTGATTTCCTCCAGGAACTCAGGGAACGTATTTCAACCTTTTTTGCAGTCCATTGCAGGGGCTTGGAACTTTCCTCCTTTTGTATGACCTAGGGTAGTAATATTTCTTGGGTTGATTTTTAGGCTCATTTCCAAGACTTAGATTTCCAGGTGACAGCAACAGAATGTTCTTAGTGGAAAGTCCCTGAGATGCTGACTCATTTCCTCTTTTTTTCCGCTAGGGTCCAGATTTTCTGACTTTCAGCGTGCACAACTAGGAATACTTATTTAATTGAGCATTACAGGGTCTAGGAAAAATGCCAGGAATTTATTTTATCAGTGGGTGGGGTGGGCAGATGGTGGCACAGCTTTGGGCATTTGCCTGTGGTTGGCAATTCCATTTGTTTATTTTTATTTAACTGTGCACTTTGCCTACACATGACATTATGATAATAGGGGCAAATAGCCATGAATACTGATGGAGGAGATCAGCTTCTGAGAACATCTCCATTATGGTGAAACAGTATTAAACTCACAGCCTATGGTAGTCTGTGGGGACTCCATGCAGCCTATTAACCCCGCTGAACTATGCAAATTGCTTAAAGTACCGAACTCCTGTTCAGGAAAAGTTTCCCTTTTAGGTAGTATGAATGTTTTAAATTAAGTCAATGAGTTTTAAGCAAATGTTTTTTTCCTGAAGTAGGACTTTGCTAAGTTTAATCCCTTCTAGCTAAACTCCAGAATTACTGTCTGTTTTTCAGAAAGAAAATGCAGTCAGGAAGTGTGTTTGCACTGAGATTAGCTCTTCCACCCAGAGTCACTGGGTTTCCAAGCAGATTGCAATTGCATTTGGAAATGGCCAGAAATAGGAGGGAAAGTGTCCTGTTTCCAAGGTGGTTGCTGGAATAAATTCTAATGGTGTGGTCACCAATGGATGAAGAAGACTTGCTCATCTCGTGCTGTTTTGCCAAATACATACTTCAGTGTAGGAGCAGAGGTACTGTGTAGTGAATAATATAAGAATAATGAATATGTTCCTATAATAAAGACTAGACTAGTTGTAGGCAGGGCATGATATGCAAAGGAAAGTCTCATTCAGTGTCAGTAATGATCATACAGATGGGCCTTAAAAGCAGGAAATGCCACTCAGTGTGTGTTATTTATCCTGTTGTAACATTGCCTGAAATTGCTCCAGTGCTTGCAACCTTATGACACTGCATGAGACCAAGGTGCATAGGGCAGCACTTCTGGGGTCCAGAATATGGTGTAGTGGTTGCCTGGGTTGCAAAAGGCTGGTGCTGATGTTCATTAAGATGCCATCAATGCTTTTATTAGGTCCACAAATAAGTAGTTAGCTGATTCTATGTACCTCCTTAGGGTAACACCTTCTTGTGTAAAGTTGATTACTGGAAAAAATAGCAAGGGATAAGCTTCCATGCGGCCTTCAAAGGCCAGACTTATGGGAGCATATGTGACAGCATGAGTTTGAATCTCAGAAACATTGCATGGCTTTTTTTCTGAGTGTTGCAGGTGCTCTGATCATAATTCCTCTAATACTCCAGCCCATAAACAATACAGTATGTAACCAACGCTGTCTGATGCAGCTGAACCTTGTGTTTGCCTCATGGTAGTCAATATTCATTCTAAGGTCCAAGCTTTCTGGTTAAGTTATACCTCTCATTACAAACTCTGTTCAAGAGATTCCTGTAATGCACTATATCATGCAGTCAGATGATGGCTGGTTTGCATCACTGGAGATGGTTCAAAACCACAATGCCCAGCCCAGCCCAAAGACAGCAAGGTGCTTGGTCTAGAGCTTATATAAGACAATTTGCCATAGAAAGAAAAACATTTGAGATAACTGATTCAAAATGAAATATCTTACATCAATTCAACAGCCCAAAATACTGTTTTTCCCAAGAAATTTTATTTGAATATTATTTTCTTCTGGAAAGCAGCAGCCTTATAGGAACTGCATTTTGTATTGGAAAGGTGTTACAGTGAGAGATCCTTGGTCAGCTCTAATAATTTAAAGCATTACAGCTTTATGGGGTATTAGTATTGACTCTGGCAAATAGACAAAACTGTCCTTCGCTCCTTTTTTTTTCAAACCTGCAGTACCCTCCTTTCCCTTTCACTGCTCCCATTGCATTGGCCCTCAAACGCTGACTAGACAAACAGATCATCTAACCTCACCCATCTAATAATTTTTCAGCTAATTACTTTGTGCTCCCAGCCCTCAAGCAATTTTCATGTAAACATGTTTCAGGAAATATGTTTCATTGTGGTTAATTCTCTTACCATCCTCAAGTTCAGGCAGGCGTTCTGTTTGGTTTTGTGCAGGTTCTTATTCTCTGTCATTAGCCTTTGTAAGTCATTATTTTTGTTTTATCTGCTTTGATCTATTCACTAACTTCAAACTGGCCTTAGCAGAAGTTGACTCCTGTGTGTTTCCATTGATCAATTTTCATGTTATATTAATGTTCCTAAGCACACCTTAGCTTCATTAATCTTTTCAACTATGCTCAAATAAATGAGATTTCTGCACAAATAAGACTCACAGACCTTTCTTTCCCACAAGAAGAAATACAGACTGTCACACGTCTACAGCTGTCAGGCTAAACCCCAGCTTACATCTCCCTAAGGATGCATGTACAGCAAGGCGAACTGCAGGAGAGCTCCTGTGGCTGCACAAGATGCTTATCTGTGGTGGTTCGTACTGTGGAGGCATAGGTCTTTCAGAGGAACGTTCCAGAGAGACAGCCTTCCTCCCAATGTCAACCTTCAGCTTGCGCAAGGCAGGGAAGTGAGCTCAAGTAAAGCAAAGCTATGCCCTGCAATCTTCTCTCTTACCTCCAACTTTTACCTTTCTCATCTCTCATCTCCTCTAAGGTTGGCTTACCTTTAAAATAGGTGATGTTGCTTGATGATTACATTGTATGTAATTACATACATACGGTATTCTCCAGCAGATGCAGTAGGTCATGCTTCTGTTGTCTCTTTAGTAGTTCAAAAAATTACACAATCCTGGAGGAAAGGGATGGCCTCTTGATACTCACATCTTACGAAGAATAAATATACTACCTAAAAATGTGAGTTTTCAGAGATTAGATCATATGACAAAGCAAACTACAGGGCAGTAGTTTGCTGAGGTAGTCAGTGAACACCGAGTCTTCTCTTGACATGCTGAAAGCTGAAATGACATGTCAGACCACTTCTAAATTAATTGGAATTTTGTGTTTAATGTACTCAAAGTCCCTTTAAAAACAGAAAAAAACCAACCTTTGTTTCTTTAAAACTGCTGAAAGGAAAGTGTCAAGCTAAATTATTGTCAAATTTTACCGTAGTTGGTGAAAAACATAAAGGATGCAAAATCTCAGAGGGAAATAGTAGTATCTGTCCAAAGCCTTTCATCTCTTTACCTGGTCTGGTCAGGTATACATGAACATGTATCAATGCTATTATGCTCTTCCTTCCTGAAATGAGCTAGGTTGGGGGGGGGGGGGGG
>JAOEHX010068588.1:16168-35949 GCA_025448015.1 Bolborhynchus lineola
CCAGTGAATGAAAGGAGACGTTATTTCCATCAATCTCTCTCTACAGCAGATTTTTGTGTGTCTATATAGACAAAAACTACCAAAATCTGTTCTGTTTGTAAAAAAGAAACAAAGGAGAATGCTTAGGATAAGTATTCTCCACTATAACTAATATTAGGTAACATCTTTGTTGGTACCTTGTGGAAAATCCATTGAATCCTTTGTAGTAATCTTTTTTGCTTCAGTCAGGAGAGCATCAGAGTCACTGCAAGTTTCCAAAATCCAGCTGTCAAATACAGTGTGTAGAAAGCTGTGATTTAGAGTTTCCTCTCTAGGGTTTCTCGGTAGAATGTCTAAATGCAGAGTGTGGCTTAGGGAACCCACATTCTCCCCAGGGAGATAAAACAAACACACCCAACAGTCAAAAAAAAATCTGTTCTCATAATATTTCCAGCTTGCTTTCAAATGAGCTGGGATTTCCATGCTGTGAAACTTGGAACCATACGAGAACAACTCTGACCCTACTTTTACTTTCATGCTTTAGAGTTTTGTCCACCTCAGGGAATAATGCAAAATGGAATCAGCATGGACCTGGAGGAATAGACTTATTTGTGTAATGCATTTGCCTTCACAGTTAGGCATTCTTGCTGCTAAACCCAGTCAGTAAGTCATTCATGGCTTTCATGGGAATTTTTGCCTCCTAGTGCAAAAATAAATGAATGCCAGTGTTTCTTCCTTCCCAGAAATAGAAGTTATTTGGACATGATTTGACTTGACAGTAAAAACAGTGCTGACCTGGTTGTACCATTAGGATCTAATGGATTAAAACTTTAATTCACTAAGCTACCATGTCAGCTTGGCTTTCCCTTTCCAGCTGTTGTGAAGAGAGAACTACTCTTGTCCTAATTCCTTATACCAGCCTGATTGATATGCCCTTCGTATGAACATAGCAGTCCCCAAGGCAGCCTAGTACATATTTTGTTATTGCTATCTTCAGGTTAGTTCAAAGATGGACATGCTTACCTTGTCTTCTATTCCTGTGTCTTGATGCTTTATACAGTCAGTCAGTGTTCTGACTTTCTTGCTATAAAGTATAGGCAGGTCTTTTCCAGGTAAACATATCTGTTTTTTGGAAGCATAATAGAATGTATTGCCAACTCCATTTGTTACTGCAGGAGTAGTAGCAGTAACATTATTATAGCTATAATGACTGCAGATACTCAAGGGCACTTTCTTGAGTGCTTGGATGCTCTCTTGTGTCCTGTACCTACATCACACAAATGAATCTTTTCCTGCAATGCTTACTCTTTTTTGTTATCAACCTCAGACAAAATGTCCACACAAATCCATCTGTAGCTAAGATTTTAGTTTACTCCCTTCCCTAGGCTTCTGAAACTGATTAAGACTTACCTAATTATTAAATAAAGGATCCTTTTACTTTCCCCTGAACTTGCAGATCTGGAAGCAGAGTAGAAACAGACTTGGCTCAGTTTAGTTATATTTATATTCATCTGTAATATTATTTACTTTCATTATTTCTTTTTTGACCTTGAAATCTAGTTCCCTAGGGTTTACAAATCTGGGGCAAATTGGCTGATGATATTTTTCAATTATTTGTTGATGGGAAAGGGTACAATTTGATCCATGTAATCAAATAAGTTTCACAATAAGTCTTTTGTGACATACAGAGCCCTGCTTTGTCTTCACAAATTTAGCTTGTTCATGTAAATAGACAGTACTTAACAGAACACAGAGAACTTCTATTTTTTAAGTGTTTTTTATTAGTATCACAGTGTAGTGCTGTAAGGTCATAGCAGCAGAGTTGTTTGAATTTATTCCAGATGTTGGTCAAAAAAAAAACCCACTGTTTTTTGAGAGACATTTGAAAATAAAATATAGACCAAGACAACTAAGAATTTCTGAAAATGCAACTCTATATTATAAACAGCTCATCAAGGTGTAGAGGCTCACTGAAGTTGCTTGGCGCATCAGGTGAAAATTTGTGTCCCTATTGAGGGTGGTTTCTCTAAATGAACTCAGCTGTAATACCAGCCACTAGAAAATGCCACATAGGAGACAGACAGATGATGGCAATTCAGAAATGCTCTGGTCAGACACCACTCTGTTACAGAAGGAAATAAATCACATGTCATGCAGAGACATAAGAAACTGATCTTCATAGCTCCGACTGCAAACTAGTCTGTGATTTAAATGAACTCTGTTGCCTTCACTGCTCCTAATGTATGTACCCTGTGAGCACCTTGTGGCGAGCACTTCTAGGGTTGACACTAAAACTATTTTCCAGTCTTCACTTGAAGGTTTGACAGATGTCTTGCACTGAATCATTCTTTTTCTGCCCCACGTGAGCCCTTTCCCTAGCTGTCCACTGCACCTTTCTATTGGATTGTATCTTCTCTGCTGCCGAGTTGCCATGCAGCCTGAGTTCCTGTGCCTGCTCCAGGGCAGACAAACAAATATGGCTTGAGCTAGGGCTGAGATGCATTTCAGCATCACAAGTTAAACCATTTTACCTATATTAATCAGTGGATGGTGGACATTCTCCTGAAATAAAGGTGATTTCTCTTCTTTGGTCTCTTACAGTGATCAATGTGTTTGGATTAGGGGAGATAGAGCCTGAAGCTTTTTTGTTTGCCAGGTGAATGGATACAGAAGTCAGATGTGGTGCAAGCTGCACCAAGCTCCTTAGCAAACAAAGCTAGGTCACAATTCAGAAATGTGTTTAGGTATATTCTACGCTTTTATCACATGAATAGTGCTTGGATGCTCAAAATGAACCTTGTGCTTCGGGCAGGCATGCTCTTAAGTGTGCTACAGAGTCATCAACATGGTTCTTGCAGCAGCCAGAAGGTATGAGCTCTTGTTTTCTGCTATTAACTTTTGAATGATTGTGTAAAAATTAGTCAATGCCGATCCCTTTCTCTGCGCTCTGAGACTCACTTGGTTATTTGTAACCTTCCTTGAGCTCCTTGGCTGAAAGCTGATGGAAGGACAAATTCAAAATGCAGTATCATGACATAGTTCAGTGAAAGGAAGCCATTCCTTTTGCTTAGCTTTTCCTGATAAGATAATTATAGTCTTCCTTTCGTTTTAATACCAGACTTCCATTAATGTCAGTCAGACCTCAAAGTGCCTTTTGCAATAATGGTTTTGAGACATCTTTTAGTGTCAAAAGTAAAGTTGCTGCTCTCATTAAAGCATTGGTTTCAGTAGATACTCCTCATGTTTGTAACATCATGATAAAGCAGATGAAGAGTCCTCTTTCTTCTCCACTAAAATACGTGTGACGTTTTGATATATATGAATCTTTCTTCTCCACTAATATACATGTGATACAGATATTCATTTCAACTTCTTGCATGAGAATTTTGATGTTTATTTCCATTAGCATAAGGAATTCTATGTGTTTGTTTGGCAGCAAAGATTTTGACCTATGACAACACTGCTGAAGCATTTTGGGAGGAAAAAAATTATGAAAGCCATTATCTTTCTATTTAAACTTGGACCACATTCTGTCTTACATCAAATGATAGAGTTATTTGTTTTTCACAGGATTGCTGAGCCCAATATGACAAAATGACCTTTGAGAAAAAACTGACTATAGACAAAATGGCCAAAGATCATGACAGACATCTAATTTCTGTTATCTGCTTTACCAAAAAGCACATTCTCTTTTTGATTCTTCTCCTTTCTGTAGAATGATTTTTTCCACACATTTCCAGAAATATGGGATTTAATGTTTATCTTCCTCTGTATATACTCGAGTCTTATATACATGAGTGGGATCTTTCTGAGGACTAACTTTTTCATTTTCTCATTCCTTGGGATTTGAATGCCAAAGGGCACCTATTGGGAGAGACGGAAATTGAAGTTACCAAAACGTAGGCCTTGCAGGCTAACTGCCCAGGTACCCTGTTATGTACTGTAACTTTTCTTTGCAGTATCTGGGGTTTTATTTACATTCTTTGCTTTTCTACTTTTCGATGTATTGGCCTGCCATATTCTTTCTCTAGAATTTATTCATTCCTTTATCACACTGTCCCTGGAGGTTGGAATACCCTCCTAGAGTGAGTGCCTCCTCTTCCAGCCTTCAGTTCCTTCTCTAAAAAATCACACATGTTGCAAGGTCAGTACCAGTTACAGTGTACTGCTAACTAAAACGAAACAATCCCACCTTCTTCTTCGAAGACCAATACCTTCAGGAAAATGCTATTTCGCCAGTGCAATGTTAGGTGGACACTTGTAGTTTGGTGATTATCTCAGTTTAGTTAGAAGATATGGTCCTTGAGACACAAGTGAACCTTAGGCATTTTTCTGGATCAGCCCAAGTACACCACTGTACACATAGCTTCAAGTTATAAATGTAACACCAACCCACAAAAATCAGGATCTATTATGCTGTTAAAATCTTTCCAAGATGTATATTTCAAGAGTAAGGTGCTTAAGGAATTGTTATTCATACTGAACGAAGAGGAATAAATCAAGTTCAAAGGGAACAGGTCAAGTTATTAATGTGTAGGGAGAAAATATTTAAAAAAACTGAGAGAAGTTCATCTAGCTCCTCAGGGTTGAGTTCAAATTGCTTGCCCTAATTGACTCATTAGGAAACCTTGGCCAACTAAAGTTCTTTCTTTTTGCTTCCCACAAGTGTGTAAATAGCCTGATATTTGGATAGATAAAACCTGATCAATACCTTTGCAAACTTCTGGATAAGCTGAATGTAGGAGGACTGCACAAGAACTGTCTAGTTAGAGATGCTAGCACTTATATAAACCTCCTAAAAAAGATCTTTCAAGTCACTCCTGAAGCCATCAAGACAACTGAGGTAATTATTGCCAACATCCTGTTTTAAGGAAACCCTGTAGAGCAGTGACACACACAAAAGCAGTAAATCACTTGCAAATTTAAACAAAAATCTCAACAGACTTGGAATCTAATATCAGTTATTAGCCAATTATCAGAAGACCAAGAATTAAATGAGGGAGATAAATAGGTGGGAAATCCATAAAGATAGCTAATGATAGCTAAAGAGGGATGTTTCCCAAAAGATTTTGGGGCTCCATTTAGTTCAAAGTATAAACTCTTGATAAATAGATAATTTACCTATAACTACCTTTTGAATTAAAAAATGCTGAATCTAATTTTATTTGTATAAAGTTAGTGAGAGATTGTTCACTGATTTCCTATAAAAACACTGGTTTATGTCAACAGCAGCTACTATGAAATATCCTTACTTCAGCATTTGAAAATTGTAACAGCAAGTGTCACAGTCAGTACTTATAACTTTGCCTAAGTTTCACCAGACTTTGACAAAGAACAAGAGCAACATGGGATACCCAAGATTAGCACCAAATGTGGCTTAGTACATTCGAAAGGATCAAAATAAAACCACTGCTCTTTAGAAAGAATAGTTGCTTAATACTTTTACAAGGGTCGGTAGGCCCAGCAGTCTTCATAGGGGTCTGTATGCCCCAGAGTCTACATAGAAATTACTATAAATGATGCATGAGATGTCTTAAAATTGTCTCTACAACCATGAAAACGGAGCATGTTTTAAGCATGGGAAAATTGAATGTAATGGTATGCAGCCGGGGAAGAGCTGTCTGAGGCCTGGTCATTTCTATTGGACTGAACAGTTAAATATGTCAAGAAGAAA
This sequence comes from Bolborhynchus lineola, assembly GCA_025448015.1. NCBI lineage: Eukaryota > Metazoa > Chordata > Aves > Psittaciformes > Psittacidae > Bolborhynchus > Bolborhynchus lineola. The sequence continues at coordinate 21,822 of JAOEHX010068588.1, forward strand.
TCATTCAAAGGTTTTAAATATCCTAGAGATCTCATTCTTTCTTCTATAGGTGTATCTTCTGAAGCATGATTCAAGAGCTAAAAAGAATGTAAAAAACTGATGATGGAAAAAAAATAAAATAAAAAAGCGCTTATTGTTCCACTGCCATAAAAATAATGGATAAATTAAATGCAAAATCCCACTAGCTTCATAAATGCATTTCTGTATGATGTTTGGAGGAGCTACCTGTTGTTAACGTCATTAATGAAAAAAACATATGGAATCAGAAAGAGCTGAGAATGCACTACCTGTGTTTGTTTCTGAGATGTTTTGTGTAGAAAAACAAACACTAAAATGCCCACTTGAGACTCACCAATTTTGTAAACATTCTCAAATTCAGTGCTGAGAATTCTTGACACAAGTTGTACCAGCTGCTTAATGGTTAAAGGCTTATCTTTCTTCACAGTGAAGCAGAAGGGAAGAAGACACACAGAGGAGGAACTTACAATTAGGAGCAGCACAATTAGTCACCCAAAAACCATCTGGAAAATTTGCCAGCCTGATGGACAAAATGCTGATGAAGTTTTGAGGATGTTTAACACTTAACACTCAACACTACACTATGCTCACAGAACTCATGAAGTCAGGGAAAAACTCTCTGGCGCAGCTACTTTCTGCTTGCCCTTCTGCATTACTTAAAACCATGAATCTACATTTTCAGAATTGCTTCTTCACTTGGAGTTAGATAAATGCATTAATCGGCTGTGTTTTACATTAGAGAGATTTTCCTTAAGAAGCTAACAAAATATCTCTTGTTTACATTGACTATTTCTTATTACTGCTTATGGAATTGAGTCCTCTTAAATCACGTATTAATGATACTACTGACGTTTTCTGACTTGCAATGGAATAATCAACTAAGTGAAGCTCATCTTTGGAATTTTAATAAAAGCAGCTATTTGATGACTTATCGGGAAGTGGGAATATTTTTTTCACATATATGATTTTTTCCTTTAAATGAGTCATCTCAGCTAAGCCCACAGCATTAAGGTTTGTTTCCACAAAGTACTTGAACATGAATGTAACTTTAAACATATGACTAGTGGTATTGTTTCAAAAATAGCCCCATGGATCATGCCCCTAAATTTACAAATTATGAAAGACCTTGTTGAATCAGCAGTTTTAGCAAAATTGGCAAACTTGCATTACTCTGGATCACGTAAGTTGTCTTTTTTTTATTAAAGGGTAGGTCTTCAAAACAAGAATACCAATGGAAAAAATCCATGATTCAACTCACAGTAAACAGAAGATATAGTGAAAACAGCCAAATACACAGTACTATGAAACAGTGCCTATTAGTAGGCAACTACATACAAAATAGAGACTCAACCCTCACCAGGCAAGTACTCCATTTCTAAACCTATTTTGTCTAAACATACACCCTCAGCCTTAACTACAGATTGAGTTACCAGACATATAGTAGTGCAATAAACCCGCAGCAACTGATCATAATTAAAAAATAACATTTTGTCAAAAGATAGTAAAATATTGCTACATAAAACAATTTAAGAATTTTCCAGTACAGTAACACTGAATGAAAAAGGGAGTTGTGAAGTCTTTGGGAGCCTCAAGGCCAGGATGAATGGGGCTTTGAGCAACCGGATCTAGTGGAAGATGTCCCTGCCTATGGCAGAGGGAGGTGGAATGCTATGATTTTTAAGGTCCCTTCCAACCCAAACAATAGTATTATATATAATTTTTATTTTTCCATTGAATTTGGTTTCTTTCAGAACATAAATGAAGGGTGCACAGTGCTGCCTGGCTTATTTTTTCAGGAAGATTTCTGCTGATTTTCATATGCAGCATACATGTTCACATTTTCTTTAAGAAGAGCTTTGTGTTTTGACACAAACACTGCAGAAGAATTTACCAGGGGTCCAAAGGAGGCAGGCTTCAGAGAAACCTGCTGTGGGCAGTAAATGAAGAATCTTATTCACGTTAGTGTCAGTTAGGCCTCTATAGGGCAAAGTTTGGCCACACAAAAGGTCAGTGAGTGGAGAAGCTGATCCTAGCCTCCAGAGCCAGAATTCACCCCAGATATCTGTGAGGAGTCCTTCACAGAGAAATGGAAAGGACATTTCCTTGTGGCGTCTTTTCTGGTCATGGTTAAAACTTCCTCTCATTTGGTCCCATGGGACCTGAAGGTGTTCAGCTTTGAGGTATCTGGCCGTTCTTTCCATCTGCAGTCATGGAGGGCAAAATAAACAACGCAAGAGCTTATGGGAACCCCGGTTTCTCTCACATCTTGAACAAATTTGAATAAAACTTCCTCAGTCCTTCCTTGGAACCATCAGAAAATGTCCCAGATTGAGATGCAAATTAAAGAGAAGTATTTCAGGATCACTGGAAGGACTTAAGCAGACAGATCTTACCAACGTTTGACAGAAACTTTGCACATAAATTAGTAGCGAAGGAATTCATCCCACCCCCTTTCCAACAGAACACATTTGACTTTTGACAGTCTTTCCAGGTGACTACAGAAAGTGAGGGATGGGGGAGCCACTAAGCAGGACTATTCATAGGTGAGATCAGTCTTTCTCTTGGACTTGTTTTGAATATCGATGCTCAGATGCTCACACAGGACTTGATATCAAAACAAGCATCTTCCAGTTGCTGGGCAATTCTCCTCTCCTTTCTTTAAAAGGAAAGCTGTTTCAAGAAAACATGAACAGAAGCCTCTACAAATCATGATCCATATATGTATAGCAGGGCTGGGGTGCTTTAGCAAGGCTGATTAGGGAAAACAGGTTTGTCATGAGTCTGGTCCGAAGGCCACTGCTGCCGACGTGCTCAGCATACCGCACCTTTCTGTGCCTTGCTCTGTCAGAACTTTTGGTCTCTATGTCCTCCCATAACCATGGAAATCACTTCAAAATTGAAGAACAAATGTCAAAAAATATATAGTGCCATACACTGACCCCAAAACACAATTAAAAAAATATAGGCCCCAAACTAATAAGTTGCAAATACAGCTCTGTCTGTGTGGGAGGGATGGATAACTGAGGGCCGAATGAGGATTCTGAACTCGCGACAGATCCTTGTGGCGCTGTTCCTCTTTCAAGGAGCATGTGAGAGATGCCAGCCTTCCAACGAAACATTAAATATTCAAAACCAGCAACCGCACTCATCTGGTGGATGCGTTTGAAAGAACAAACATCAGTCCCTTGTTTGGCTTCTGCAGGCATCTTGTACTCACAGAAAGCCAAAGATTCCAAATAATTTTGTGGCCCCAGGCATCAACAACAAACAATGTATATTTGATGTGTTGGCCTAATTTTTGTCCACTCAATCTGCTGTTTTAAAGCTGGTTTCATGCCTTTTTTTGTTGTTGGTGGTTTTTTTGTATGTTTACATCTTTATATGCCCTGCATTCTTTTTTTTTTGTATCTTTCTCAAGTCTTCCAGTTTCATGTTTAGGATGCTGTTAGTGAGGAAGGGGTGATCAAAGTGCTCTTTTATGCTAAAAGACCACTGTAGTTATGGTTCTTGCAGAAACTTTCAATTCCAGTCTGGTGAACTCCTTGCCTATGCTACACTTTCTAATAAAATTATCAAATTCTGGGGAAAAACTCCTGAAAGCAGGGAAAAGGAAACATAATTATCCTTGCAGTTTGGACGCAGAATACTTAGTGAATGTGGTTTCCAAAACCTTTTGCCAGACTTCTCTGAAAATTATTGTCCAGAAGAGAGGCTGTAAACCTGGTTTTGAAGATCAGTATGTTTCAAGAAGGAATCTTATACTTCAGATAATTGCTTTAACCTCTCTCGTATGAATTATAAGGTCTGCCAACAGTTGTGTTACCAACATTTGTTTGTGATTTTTATTGCTCTCAGAGCAGTCACTGATTCAAATGGCAGATCTACTCTTTGGTCTCTGCAAAGCTATATTTTCAGAGGATTAAATGACCCCTTTTTCCACTCCATTTCTCCAAACTCCTCTCCTCTGTGGCTTCATTTTGCATCCCAGGCTCAACACAACCAATGAGTCAACTCTTCGCAGAAGCAAGAATAATACAAAGTCTAAGGAAGCTTTATACATAATATAGTAATTTACTAAAGCAAAAAACTTGTGATGAATGTACAGGAAATATTTTAATGCTGCTCCTCGATGAAGGAATGACAGGTATAAACTTCTCAGCAATGATGATAAAAAGGTTCTAATGTACAAAGCAAACTGCTGAGTGTGATTTACCACTTCATTCTCAAGCAGTGTTTTATAATAGAGGTACTCTGCTAGTACCAACAGCACTTGCTGGCAAGCGCAAGTGCCACAGAGCCAAGGTATTTGCTTTCTCCTCAGGTTACATAGGCAACACGTGAGGAGAGCTGGCCACATGAAGGGTACAAGGGTATAAGCCATGAAATCTAAAAAGCTTTGGAAGAACTATCTGAGCCAGTCCACAAAACACTGCCAGGGATAGATTGGGGAGGTGAAACCTATAGGTAGAAACGGCCCTGGGAAGCAAACTGAAATCTTGTGGGGTAGAGGGGGAGCTGAACTGAGAAGCCCCACAGCCTGGGTGAGGCTGTGGCTTGCCCAGCTGTGGATGGAACCCCAGTGTTTTCACCCAACTGGTTTGATCAGACCTAGTCTGGGTATGCCTATTAATTCAGGATCCCCATGTGCCAAGAAAGTTAAGCACCTGAACCCAGAAAAGGCCTCTGTCCAGATATAGTCACAGGTCTGTAGAGCTTGGCTAAGCCTGGACTGTGGGCCTGGGCAGACATGTGCCAACACAGCTGCAGCATTAGTTGAGCAGTCATGTTTTAAGATATTGCTCTCCCTCCTCTGCTCTTTCCAGCAGACCTTCTGCCACAGATCCTTCCTCTGCAGGGGAGCATGTGGAATTGTTTTAGGAAGATCCTCAGGTGTTCCAATGGACAGTCAGAGGTGAAGCTCTTAGCAGCTGCAGGAGGGTTGTTTGGACTTTGAACTCAAAGGTACCCTTAAAGCCCCTTAATCTGAAAACATTTAAGTACATTCTTCCCACTGAATTTAACAGAACTGCTCTCATGCCTAAATTTAAAGCACTGCAGGATGAGAGTCTTGCATGAGCTGGCTGTGACAGAGCAAAGCTTTGAACTTCTTTCTTTTGAAACTGAGTTGGACTGTCTTAATCACAAGACCACAGGTATTTTGTGAGACTGCTCATTAATGTTTGCAGCATGCTTTAAGATCAGTAGATTTGAGTATGCTATAGAAGATACTGCAACAGTAGTTTGTTTTCCAGCTTTCTGGAGAAACTGTTGCTAAAGTTAACGGGGTCTTTGGTTCCTGATTAAGCTGATTTTCTTGGCTGCAGTAACCAGTTGTGATACTGATGCAAATTCTACTTAAAATATTTAAATACATGAGAACTAGTGAAAAAAATAATCAAATCTATTGCTCAGATTTTAGGTATTATTTTTAAAAGTAAGCAAAGATTCACATAATTAATTTCATGTTACTCTTTTCTCCTTCCAAAATCAACTTCCATTTGAAGGTAAAGCTCTAGCAGGTAGAATTAATGCACTTTTCTTATATTTCAGAATCTGCAGATAAATTTAGGCTATTAAGAAAAACAGCTGAATTACAATACTTATATATTTAACATCCCTTCAAAAGAAGAAGCCAGAGGAAGACTTACAAAAGAAAGCAAGAAATTCTGTCTTCTTTTTAATGCCATATAGCTTTTTAGAAAGCCTCTTTCTAGCTCACAGTTCCACTTATGCATGTGGACACTCAGCCAACCTGGCTTTAAATCCCTTTGGCTGCTGTTTCATGATGTCTGAAGATTTAAGTGAGAGACCGAGAAGGAGTTAGAGTGATTTAGGCAGAACATAGGCTTATTGAATCAATCTTTAAATGCAATATACAAAGGACTATCAGTATGCTCTGTGCAGGAATAGTTATAGTTTGCCATCAGTAAAATTGAATCTCAGACTGTATTTTGAGCAACTTCCCAGACAAATGTGGGTGTTCTGGTGCCATTTATGATATGTGAGATACAGAATTTCCCACTTTGGCCCACACATCCCACTTCAGCAGGAGAAGGAGATGTTTCCACAGAAGAAGAGGTTTCTACCGTCTCCGTGGGGCTTCAAGGATGTTGGGGACATCCTGTCTGCTCTGTTGACGCTTCTCCTTTCTGCTGCCTGCCATCACAGCTTCATTCCCCATGCTTCCTCAGCCTGCAGCAGCATAGTGCTGGAAAAGAGCTGAATGGTTCCTCTGCCTCCTTCTCTGTGCTTGCACTGGGGGCTCAACTGTGCCATATTTGCATCACTTGCTAGGGATAAAGCACCACTCCACATCTCACACTCCCTGCTCCACCAGGCATCAGGCAGGATTTGGTCTGAGTCTGCTTTTGTGTGCCTTTGATAAATGACTGCTGGACAAACATCCGCAGCAGATGGGACAGATACTGCTCCTGCTGATTTAGCAAAGTGTTTTCTGTGTTCTACCAGCATAAGCCTCTCCTTGCTAGTGTTAAACTCCCAGCAGTTGTTTTCCATTTGGGAACATAATTCTTCTCTATCTTATCAAGCTGACTGCTGGGGTATGTTCAAGACAAATTTTTCTTCTTGTGTGCCATTTGAGCAGGAAAATGAGAACCAGTAAAATCATCTATTTCTCTATACAAAACCACTGCCATTTGGCTATATTTCTCTTTATGTATTGATATTGGTGAGCTTTGTAATTTTACACAAGTCACTTTTGTCCTCTGTTCACCTGAGAGTCAGGTAGCTTCATAGCCAGGTAAATAGATTCAAGGTTGGCAGAAATAAATTTATAATCTTTTTTCTGCTAACTATAAAATATATTTGTATTCAATGTAAGTTTTGCAAAACAAGTTTGTGATCCTCTTCTAAAGCATGCTACCTCACCACAATATGCAAGTGAGGAAAAGATTCTGCGCAAAGATTTGAGACTGCCTTAATAAAATCATCTAGTAGATTAAAAATACCTATCTATAGCAAATCAGGTCCTATTTCTGCACTCTTGAAGGAAAAGAAAAATCAGCTCAATAAAGTTTAGAGCATTTTGCTTTAAGACCTGTCTTCTTACTGCTTAACTTGGTTTAGCACAGTGTTATCAGTGTATATGTATACACACATGTATTTATATGTAAGAGTATATGTACACCTATAGCAACAGGCAGTGGCAACTTTCACCTAATTAGGAGCTTTGTGTAGGTTGTTTTAAAGATAAAAAGAAGAAAATAGGGACAATCCAAGTACAGGATCCAATACAGTTCTATCCTTAGGAAAAAAGGAGTGTGGGAACCTAATAATGGGGAAAAAATAATAAATCTTCAAGAAAGCTGATAGAGACATAGATATACATTGGTCTTCCTAATTTACCTTTGGTGACTGACGAGCCAGTGTTAACCATAGCCTCTTTATTTAATATGTATTGTATTATGACCAGCTGTAGATAAACAGAATTAAATCAATTTAGAAAAAAACAGAACCTGTCTCCTTACCAAGCTATTTATTTCTTACTTCTTTGTACCTAGAAACATTTTAGGACCTAGATATCTTTCCATTAACTGGAGATAGCTATCTGGTTTTATATCTATAGATAGTTCAGTTATTTAGAAAGCATATGCCAGATAAATAGCTCATTTCTTGCATTTCACTTTAATGTGAGATTCTTGAGTGGTAAGGAGAAGGAAATACAGATTAAATTATTTGACCCAGGTCACCAAGGGAACTGGCACAAATAGTGGGGCCAAAATTCCCACCTTTCTGTTTCATTTTCTTGGCAATCAGTATTTAATTCAAGGCAAGACTTCTTATACATTCGGTCCAATCTACAATGACTATTTCGGTTTTACTAAAGGGAAAATTCAATTGCTTCATCAAAATTATTCTGAATTCATGCAAGTATTGCATCAAAGGACAATACAGCTTAGTCTGTTCTAAGGCACAGAGAAGATATGCCTGAGACATTGTTATCCCAAAGTAAGTGTTCAAGCCAGGAAGAATTCCTCAGGGTACCCTTCTTACCCCATCCACCTGAAAAGACAATCTGTGGATATTCAGAAAAGGACCAAGCAGACCTATTTGTCCCAACAGGCTACACAAAGATCTCTCACACTGTCATGTATAGAAAAGGTCCATCACTAACAATTCCAGTATCAGGTGAGAAGTAGGATGTTAATTCTTGTGCAACAACTGTTTCCCATTAATGTGATTTGTTTCTTAATTACATGCTTACAGAACCAAACCCAGTGCTGCACCTGTCTCACTCTGACTCAGGTAATTTACCTGTTGCAATTTCCAAATGAACTTTAAATACTCACTAACCTTACTGGGAAGCCCTCAGTTCTAGTTAGGTAGGCTAAAATTCTCTTGCTATTGTGCAAAAAGTCCTACTGACTTGTATGAACCATATACATGAATAAGGTAATGCTTGGAAAATCATATGAAATCCTGATTTTTTTGTAGTGACAGTAGTACCGATGGACTCTGAAACATTATGAGTGACAAAAGGTGAGTAAATTACTATTCCCTAATGATCATCTGTGAACTGTCAATAGAGGCAAACAGTGGATTTTCTACCATATACTGGCTTTTGTTACACATACTTAAAATTTGTCAATTTTCACAGTTTTCAACTGTGAATATTAAACAAATTTATAAGCCTTTCGTGAATGGTGTACTGAAATATAGCACAACTTTTGTAGACAGTGCTTTGCCAAACAGGGTAAATATCCCTTCCACTCAAAGATACAAATTGCAAAGTTCTGATCCCTCAAAAAAAAAAATTGAATCCATAAGAAAAATAACTTTTTGTATCCCTGCATGAGAAACACACTTTTTAAACTTGGTATGTGACCTTTGGCTGAACACTTGTTTATTCATCCCTCTAGAGATGAGTAACAGCAGTTACCTCTTTTAGAGAAAAGGGCTCAACCTGCATCCCCACAGGCAGGGAGCTTTGCACAGCCAACAGCAGCTTTGCACAGCTGCACTATGTGAGGGGACCTACCTGCTGTTGTAGCTCTGATAGCTGGTAGTAAGTCTGGTAATGGGCAGACAGCAATGCAGTAGTGAGGGGCACAAGCAGACACATGGTGTAAAGTGATAACCTGGTCCAAACTTGCTAAACTCAAAACTGTTTGATGAATTTTGGTGTGTTTTCTCTGTAGCTGCAGGTTTGTGGGCTAAATCAACAACTGTTTGTTACCCTGATGCCATCTTAAAATTGCAATACAACCCTTTTTGTAAACACTGCTTACTTTGTCAAGAATACGATCATCTACCTGACGTGCATGACTCAGATCCCACCAGGTAACCTGGTAGCACAAAGATTCGGTGATGAAAATTGCAGTGTAAGAGGCAGGGTTGATCATACTGTGTTTAGATAAAATGGTAAATCTAGTGTTAAGCCAGACTAGAGCCAACATACCTGCTGAAATGATAGAATCGTAGAATAGTTAGGGTTGGCAAGGACCTTAAGGTCATCTAGTTCCAGCTGGGCAGGGGTATTGCACACTGAACTATGTCATGCAGACTCTGTCCAACCTGGCCTTGACCACTGCCAGGGATGGAGCATTCACAACCTCCTTGGGCAACCTGTTCCAGAGCCTCACCCACCTCACAGTAAAGAACTTCTTCCTTATATCTAACCTAAACTTCCCATTTGCTAGTCCTTTTCAATGATTCAAATGCCTTTTTTTTTTTTTTTTTTTTTCCCTTTGTAAAGTATAATGTATTCTAGCAGACTTTCTGTTATAAAGAATCACCTTCCCTCTTTCTGCTCACCAGCTGCCAGGATGGAAACCTGAAGATGACAAACACTCTGTATCTCCCTCTGCCAACGTGGCAGGGGTGCAGCTGTGGATTTGTGTCTATATTGCAAGTCTTTGCTGTGGGATGATAGAAGAGTGCAGGCGTTGCATTCATGACTGTGGAATCATAAGCCTGGTCCACAGAGCTGTGTGTTGCTAGGCTGACCATGCAAACTTGAAAACCTGGCCTGAAAGGGGAAATAAAAAGTAAGAAAACAATGAAAGAGGGGAATGGGCAAACAATTGGTCTGAATTTTCCTTCTCAAATCAAATCACTTTTATTGCTGCAAAATTACAATAAATGAAAAAATGTACATTTCTGGAGAGCTGATGTTCTCATCGTTGTACAGAAATTAACTCCACACCAGGCTGCAAGCAGGGAAAGAGAACTGACATCTTTCCTAATGCTCCATCACTAGCACTAAACTCAAACTAACCCACAGAACATCTGAAGAAATGCAAAAGGGCAGTGCTTTTTTTATTGTTTGGCACTCTGGAAATCAGAGTATTTTGTTTGTTTTTTTTTGGTTTTTTTTTTTTTTTTAATTTCTCATTATTTTTTGAACAAAAATAATTTATTATATGAAAAGACCTTCTAATTGCATCATGCCCCTTGACTACTAGTTGATCTCATCTCAAATAAAGATGAGATGATGCAATCACGAGAAAAATCAACTCAAAAGAACAGTTGTGATCTGGGCTTGAAAAGAGTAGCACAGGCAAGCAACATGGCTATTGAATTCCTTTGAGAAACTGGAGACACTCTGCCTTCCCCTGTCAGCCCCACTTCACTTGTCCAGAGCATGCTGTAAAGCACCTGGTGTTGGAGGACATCATGTAATAAAAGAACAAAGAACCTCTGCAATGTTTTCCTGCTTGAAAAATAAGTAAACAGATTTGTCAACTGGAGAATTACAAAAATCTCTACGAATGAATAATGGATTTATCAGGTCGACAATCTGCTAGTGAGTGACTAGCTCTGCATGCCTTACTCGCAAAGCATGGTGCTCTTCCTGTCCAAATCAGACACAGGGACTGGCTCAAGACGTGTAACAGAGAAGGATGACAGCAGATGAATGCTCCAAACACCAACAGTGAGAGACATTTGTTTTCCTGCCTGCAACCCTATGAAGCATCTGCATAGTTAGGACAGAAGCACTGTTACATTAACCCTTGTGAAACCATTAGCAGCGCACATAGCAAGGCCCATCTGTTTACTCAGGCCTCTGGGAGGGGAGAGAGCTCCTGTTTTGTTGTTCTTTAGGTGTGAATGACATGATTCCAGGGGAAATTTGGTTGCTGTACCAGTATTAAAGCTGTAGTGAACTGCATTTTAATCTTTCAAATAGGGAGAGAGGTTAACTGAAAGGCTTAATAGTTCGCAGTCCAAAAAATCAAATAAATAAATTAGCTAGAATGAGTTGACCTTATAATTAAGAACTAAAACTACACCTTTGAGCACCATGTAACAAGAAGAATGAACAAATGACTGGTTTTAAGCACACTTGCAAAAAGACCATTTTTTGCTTACTTGAAAAACCACTAATTCCCTAAACTGTGTGAAGTGCTGCTCCTGGCTCCATGGCAGGGGTCTGCAGCAGTGTGTGTAAGAAGGCAGCTGTTTGTGCAGTGGTGGGAAAGCTGGGCTCTGCACAGCTGGGTGCTGCACAGCTATGCAAGGGATGGGCAGCCCCTCTCCCAAAGAGCCTATGTTTCGAGTGCATGACTAGAGAAAACAGATGGATAGCGATGGGAGAAGATGAAAACAGTGGGATACCAGGCACTCTGAAAACCCAGCTGCTTACTTGCTGTTTAATATTGCCAAGTTAAAATATCATAGTCTTACTGTCACAGCAGAGTTCACTCTGCTCTTCCTCACTGAGGAAGAGGAACAGCAAGACCTTTGTGAATGTTATAAAAGGGCTTTGGGCTGGAATTTGCTGCTGAACGAGGTCCCCTAACTGATGCACACAATAAAAGTACCGGATTTCTCCACATCTCCGTCCTGCTTCATTAATGGAAAAGTGGTTGCAGGCCAAGTAGCAAAGAATAGGGGAGGTTGGTGTGCTGAGCACACGGTTTTGGAGGTCAGGACCTCCAAAATAAACCTCTGAGACTTATATTCACTGGGGGTTAATATTGGCTTCAGAAGGTGGCCAGGACACAAGTGACACATTTCCTCCAAAGAAAGTGAGCCTGAGGTACAGCTGACAGCTTAATGTAGCTCCCAAGCAAGAGCAGCAAAACAGAAGTAATCTGTTATGGTGAAATGGGCTCCACTCCCAAGGACGCTTTTAAGTGTAGGAGTCAGAAATAAAAAACCTAAATGCAAACCCTGGGATGAGGGCAGTTGAAGGCAGTCCACAGTTGCTGCTAAAATTGCCATAAGGCCATGACTCACCCAGGGCCGCCACTGAAACGAGGTGAAGAACACAGCTGCTGCTCCACCCCTTGGGCAGGTCCCCACTCCTGGGGCATGGTGCCCGGTGGCTCCCAAATTGCCAGCATTTGGGAGCTGCCTCTCTGCCTGCTAGGTCACCTCCATGCAAACTACAGCAAGGGGAAACCTCTCTTATGTCCACCACTCCTTCCCTTGCCTCACTGTGGCGTCACTAGACGTGACCAATGACACCAAGCTATGTGGTGTGGTCGACATGCTGGAGGGAAAGGATGCCATCGAGAGGAGCCTTGAGAGGCTTGAGAGGTGGGCCAAAGCCAACCTCATGAAGTTCAACAAGGCCAAGCTGAGGCACTCCCAAGCACAAATACAGGCTGACTTAGTGGAAAGTGTCCCTGCCTATGGCAGGGGCAATGGAAACAAATGATGTTTAAGGCTCCTTCCAACCCAAAACATTCTGTGAATCACTGAGTACAACAAATTCCGTAATGCTAATATGATGGTAGGTGTGATATGACTAGTAGCAATTCCTATTTCTGTAATAATTACTGTTTCTCTTAGTTTGCTCTCTGCCTGGGTTCTCTGTATTTTCCAGGCTGGTCTTCACACTTAGGAAAGCCAAAATTGCACCTCGGTTTTAAGAAAAAGTGAGTTTTTTGTCTCTACATCATAGAATCATAGAATGGTTAATGCTGAAAAGACAAGATCATCTAGTTCCAACCCCCTGCCATGGGCAGGGACACCTCATTCTAGACCATCTTGCCCAAGGCCCTGTCCAATCTGGCCTTGAAAACCACCAGGGATGGAGCATTCACAACATCCTTGGGCAACCTATTCCAGTGCCTCACCACCCTTATAGTAAAGAACTTCTTCCTTAGGTGTAACCTAACCTTCCCCTGTTAAAGTTTAAACCCTTTTAACCTTGTCCTATCCCTACAGTCCCTGATAAAGAGTCCCTCGCCTGTATCTCAAGACATCGTCCCAACAGCGGTGACTTTCAGACATGACACGCGTAGTGTGATCTCAGCTACTGTGCTGCTACCAAGCAAAGCGCCAAACCCGACCCAACGTAGCCCCTACGGGCTGTTCAGCCCCCAGCGGCGGCTCCTGAACAGCTATGCCGGGCTTAGCCCGGGACAGCACCTGGAGGCGGGGCAGCAGCGGGGCGGTCCCGGCGGCTGCCGGAGGGAGGAGCCAGGCTGGGGAAGGGGCGGCCCGGAGCAGTGCTGCCGGGATGGGAATGTGAGAGGGAACTAGTCCGCGTCCGACGGAGCGCGGCTGCTTTTTGCAGCGGGGGTTGGTGCCGGCGGGGTTGAGCTCACCATGGAGCCGGTGACCCGGTGGAGCCCGAAGCAAGTGGTGGACTGGACTAAAGGTAAGAGAGCGCCGCGTTGGCGCCGCGGGAACTTTCCGGTGTCTCGTCGCGGGGTGACCCGCAGCGCGGCGGGATGGCGCTGGCCGCCGCCGCTCCGCTCCCCGGTGCCGGGCTCCTCGGCGCCGGGCTCCTTGTTCTTGTCCGGGTGGAAGCGCAGCGCCTGCCGCCGGTACGCCCGGCGCACGTCGTCGCTGGAAGCACCGCGGGACAGCCCCAACGTGCGGTAATAGTCCTTCCCCATATCCCGATCCCGATCCCGATCCCGATCCCGATCCCGATCCCGATCCCGATCCCGATCCCGATCCCGATCCCGATCCCGATCGCGGCCCCGATCCGGACCCCGGCGCCGCCGCCGCCTCACTGAGGCGCACCCGGAACCTTCCAGAGCCCGCCGAGCGCTTGGCCCCGCCCCCCCGGCGCGTCGGCCAATCGGAGAGCGCCACGCCACGCCCCTCAGCGCGGAGGCCAATAGGAGAGCGATGCGGTCCGGAGCGGGGCGGGGCGTGGAGGGGGGGGAGGTTGCCATGGGAACAGGGA
>JAOEHX010068591.1:0-32510 GCA_025448015.1 Bolborhynchus lineola
CTTGGAGCACCCTGCTCTATGGAAGGGGTCCCTGCCCGTGGCAGGGGTTGGAGCTGGAGGAGCTCTGAGGTCTCTTCAACACAAACCAGGCCGGGATCTGTGATTTTATGAAAAGACAAAATAGCGTATCTGAGCCATTGGAGCTTGTAGTCGGGAGCAGAGGAAGCTTCTTGCCATAGTGGTGTGGAGATGGGAGATGAGTGCCCTGCAGACACCTCAGAGATGCATGCGTGCGCTCGGACTCCCACAATTAGTGCTGTAGTTTACATCGGGTACATTACAGTATATTCTTGCCATTATGGTTTAGCAAAGAGTAGAAGATGCAACTGTAAATTCTTACAGCTGCATGAACTGTGATTAAGTTAAAGTTATCTCTCTGTTGCATACTACTTTAGTGACCTCCAGACTATGTATTTTCCTGCCTCTTACCATAGGCTTTAAACCACAGGACATGAATAAACAGTAATGTTAGGGTACAGTCAGCTCTGTTTGCTATTTATGGATGGGCAATCTATGTTCAGTCCACCAAACATCATTCCATAAAGCTTGCAGACCGTAGGGGGGGTTGTATAATGGTCAATGTGCAGGACTGTGGCTGCTGCTGCAGCCAAAGTTGAGGCATCCAACAGCATTCCTGGCTCTGGAAGCACCACCGGAGCAGGGTGGGGTTGGCCCCCCACACCAGCTCTCCTGCTAACAGTGCCAGTAGGTTTTGTGTCACAGGCTTCACTTCTCCCAGAGCCAATTGAACCTCCCTGTGGTTGTCAGTAACTGGGGAGTGTGTGGCCAAGGATGGAGCCTTGTCCTGGAAAAGGAAGGAGCAGCACGGCACGGGGATGTCATGTTCACTCCATCCCAAGTCGGGGCCCATGCAGCATTTCTCAGACAGTTCCTGTTTTATTGTTTCTACAAAGGGGGAGAAATGAAGCTGCTAATTTATGGCATGCCAAGAAAAGAGTAGTAAGACAAGAAATGTTCAGTAACTAATGCTGGAGAGCACACAATTGAAAAATCCTGATTTTCTCTCACCACCCGCTGAGTTTATTAAAGCTGAAAATATCCCAAAGCTTAATTCTCTCTGCCAGAAAGTTGTTCTGCTGCTTTGGGTATGGAATGAAAGTTGTGCTGCTGAGCTGTGCAGTGGGATCCCGGCTGGCTTGCTCCATGTCTTGGATACGGAGGAGTGAGCATCCTGCAGAGGAGTGAGCATCCTGCTGCTGACCGGCTGTGGTCCCCTTCCACCACGACAGGATTGGTTTTAGAGCAGTGGTGCAACGGAGCAACGAGTTTGAACTGGTGCTGTGAACGGGGAAGAGCTTCCTCCTTATACCTAACCTGATCTTCCTCTGTTTCAGTTTAAACCCATCACCCCTTGTCCTGTTGCTACAGTCCCCGATGCAGAGCCCCTCTACAGCATCCCTGCAGCCCCTTCAGACACTGGAACTTCTCTGAGGTCCCCATGCAGCTTCTCTTCTCCAGGCTGAACAGCCCCAGTGTTCTCAGTCTGTCTTCACAGGGGAGGTGCTCCAGCCCCCATTGTCCTCATGGCCCCTGAGTTTTGGGGAGATGAGCTGCATTTTGCTTTGGTTGTTGCACATGCCAAGAAGAAGTTTGCCACGTTGTTTGCTGCAGGCAGGGAACCCAAAGGGGTCTCACATCCAGCCATTTGGTTTTCATTACGTTGTGCTCCTCTAATATAAACACTGAGGTATGTGGCCATGGCCGTGGACAGGGCGAGCCAGATGCCGAAAGCATTCCTCTGAGGCTGTATAAACTTCAGCAGCTAGAGGCTGGGGAAACTCTTTTCTAAGGCTAGCTTAAGAGTTCAAAAATATAACCTAGATTCCAGATATTAAAGAGTGCCTTGAAAGGCATGGCTATTGCTGCGAGAGGTGAGCTCCCTAACCCCTGAACTATGCAGAGAGCTCCCATCTTGCAATATCTGCTCTTCCTTATCCTTTTCATCATTTAGGGTTTTTTTTTCCGTGCCGAGATTAAATTCAAGAAGGTTTTTAATAGCAGAGTGGTAGTGAGAGAAATTTGCAGCATATATTCACTGCCTGATTCATGCTTTTCCAAGCGGAGCTGGGTTTATGATGAAGCAGCCGCCTGTTTTCAGCAGCAGCGAAATGGGGAAAGGCAGCAGGAAGAGGGAGCTGATGCCTTAAAACGTGCCTAATCCCTCCATATGCCATGAAGGGGCAGCGTGGGGAGCTCCCACCCGTGTTTCCTCTTGCCACTGTGGTCTGCCCCATCTGGCCTATCTCTGGGCATGGATTTTGTAGCCAACTTCAGAGCTTGGGCAGCGCTGGCGTCTCGCAGGCTGTAGTGGTGCTCCAGCTCATGCAGTGCTTGCAGAGCAGAAACCAAAAGGCAGGGTTACTCAATGTGACTTTTTCTCCTCCTTTTACTTCTTCCGTTGTGGTTTTGTCTGCAGCTTGGTCTGTGAATGAACCTGAGCTCATCATGTGGAGTGCCATGGGGTCCTATCCCACTGTCCTGGCTCCACTGGCCCCTTCTTGTCACCCAATCCCTGGGATGAAGAGGGAGGGGAGGTGGATGGAGGCTGTTGCATGACTGTGGCACCTCATGTCTTTCAGCTGCTCAAAGGGATGGCTTTGCCCCGCAGAAAAGCTCCAGGCAGAACCTCGGAGAAGGAGGAGGAGGAGGAGAGTGGAGACTGCGATGATGAAGATGACTGTGGCGGAGGCTCTGGGGATGGAGAGCTGCGAGTGAGGAACCAGCTCCGGTTCTTAGCAGGTGATGGGGATGGTGGTCCCACAGTGGCTGCCCCGCTGCAGGTCGTAGGTCTTGGTGATGGTGCAGGGAGCTGCTCTCTGGGGTCTGCTCAGTGCACTCAGCACTGATGCCATGGCCCAGAGGCTGCTGATGCCCATTGTTGTGTTGGAGAACAAATGCTGCTGGTTTTCCAGTCGGTTTTACAGGGCTGTGTTGAGGGCAACCCACGGCAGAGGGTTTGAGACTGATTGCAAACCTGCACACTACCTTCTCTCCTTCCCATGGCTGCCCTCCCTCATGGGCTTAGAGATGAGCTTTTCATCTTTCTGGAAGGTATCAGAAAGTTGTAAGGATTGTTTGGCTGCAGCAATGGCTGTTTCAGGTGCAGGCTTTAGAAACCTCTGGTCATGTTTTACAGATAACCAAGGCTCATTTTACAGATTCAGGTACTTGGCAGCATTCAAGTCCAGGTTGGACGGGGCTTAGAGCAACCTGCTCTGATGGAAAGTATCCCTGCCTGTGACAGGGGGTTGGAGCTGGATGAACTTCAGGTCCTTTCCAACCCAATCCAATGTGTGGTTCTATTGTTCGATGGCTACGTTATTAGTAAGGTGATCCCTGGTCACCCATCAGGAGCAGAAAGCCAAGGACCGGCTGTGACTTGGGCAGCCACACGTGCCCTCGGTGTGTGCCTTCTCTCTGACCCACCAACCACCATCACCCTCCTTCTGGCTCTGGGAATCTCAGCAGCAGCAGCATCTTGCTCGCATGAGCGAGCCCAGGCTGTGTCCATCATGGGTGAGCAGGGTCTGCTGGACGTGGGTCTGCAGGGGGAGGCCTGGCCCAATTAATGGCGCTACACTGTGCTCTTCAAGAGACCAGACAACTGAACCTGGATAAAATCAGCTTTACAGCTTTGAAGTTTAAGAGGCAAATTTGAGCTCTTAAACGAAGCACAGATGTTTATAAATTCCCTTCCATTGGTCTGGGATAATTAAAATATCCTTAATGAAGTGAGAGGTGAAATATTAAATGCCAGTTTCATATCGAAGATTATTTACACATTATGTAAAATGTATCAAATACATATATTCAAATATTGGGTAAGGGAAAGAAAATACTTTTTAATTCCTCCAATCCAGGTCTGAAATAGAAATACAGAATTCAGAGAAGGATAAAATGTACTTTATTTCATCCAAAAGCTAAATATCAAAGTATATGTTAAAGAGGTACAGGTGATCCACAGCATCCTGAGTCGAGAGCAGAGATACGTGTTTCATTTTCCATGATCTCTGTGTCACACCTTCCTGCTATTTTAAATGTGTTTCTGATTCCTCTTACAGCCTTGCCCATAATACCATCGGTGATCTCTGAAGCCGGGTCTGTAATCCCTTCTGCCTCTTTCTGTCTCTGTAGCCTGGTTCAATCACTGTATTGATCTCCCCACCAACTGGCCTGTCTAGCGATTTAGACCTCTCTTGTCCCTGCAGTAGGTGAACATGCAGTAAGGAAAGACGATTTGCTCTCCCTGTGCTGCTCTGCTGGGAGGGTGTTTCCTATGGGTGGGTAAATATTAACTTGAAAGCAGCAGTGCCTTTGGGACGCTGTGTTCCTGGCAGGGTCCTGGGCTCCTGGCAGGTTTCTGGGAGCAGGTTTGTCCAACACAGCCTTCAGGCACTGACTGGCCTCAGAGGACAAGAGCTGTGCGATGGAGGCAGCCAGGGGGACTACGTGGTGCTTCCTCACTCGCCCATGCCATAATGCTCTGCTTTCATGCCTTGCTTTAGAGCAGAAAGGCAAAGCCGATCTGACAGTGACAGAATCCTATTTGGTTGGTATTGGATATAAACTGTGAATCTGCTCAAGTTTTATGTTGGAAACCAGCCCAGGAAAAGTTGCTGATGGTGTGGAAATATTCACTTTTAACATTTTTGAGTTTGAGATCTCTTTTTACTTTAAAAGGGTATTTTCAATTACTTTTTCCCATCATATCGTGTCATAGCACGAAATAAAAGGGACCAGAAACCACTCCACAGCTCCTCCTCCCCTTCCCACATAGTCTAAATTTTAGGCCAGCATGCTGGTTTGAAAGGATGCCAGGCTTGGAAATCTGGAAAGAGTTTACAGAATGAACTTTTACATTTAGTGTGCCTTTATCTCTCTCTTTCCCAAGGTAGTTACCCAGTAATAGAGCAGCAAGGACTGGGAGTGCCTGGGGCTGGGTAGCTGGTGCCCTGAGTTTATCCATACTGGATGCTCTGAGGTGTTAAGGCAGGAACACCGCTGGATGGATGTGTCATAGTGCTGTGGTGAAACCCCCTTTAAGCGTGTTTGAGTGCCTCTGCCAACCCTCAGAGGTTTGCAGTTGGGGAACACAGTTTGGGTGCTTTGCTTTCCTGTTCTTAGAGGCTTTGTTCAGCTTTGTCCTGTGATGGGGAGATGTCCTCCTTTACAAAGGGTATCCCAAGCCTTGCAGAGGGGCTCGGTGGTGTCCTGGCGAGGAGGAGAGGGCTGTGCATTGAGGTGGCACTGAGTTTGGTTGGCAGAGTTTGCCACCTCTGAGGTCTTTGCACCTCTTGGATGCAGCGCACATTGCTCATGCTCCCTGGTGTAGGTGCTAACTGCAAGCAGCTCTTCCATCCTGGCCTCGCTGAGATGTCCCCTCAAAGGTCTTGAAAATGTAGAGATGAAAAAGAGCAAAAGAAAGGAAAAAGTCACTCTCAAACACAGCCTAGTTGTGATTTATCGCCTGTGGTATCAAATGTAGCCTTTGTTTCCTATTGCTAATGAGCCTGTAATAACTGGACAGTCAACTTAAACTTTAATGATTTAAACATACTTGTAAACTGTCGAGTCCCAAGTTTGTGAGTGACTATAAACATATGGTGGTGAGCCCTATATGCTAATAAATTCATTATTACATTGCCCCAGTGGGAAACATGGAGATGGCAGCATTTTTTCCTGATAGGTCTTTTATTGTCTGTCACATCTGCAATACATTAAGGATTTTGAAGGCAGATAATGTTTACTATTGGGGGGGATGACTGCAAACCTCCCAGCTCAGAGAAGAGCACACCCTGTTTGTCAATGGAGCACCCGGACCCTGCAGCTCTAAAAGTAGGGCTGTGTCCATCCATCCCCGCACAGGTATTTTTGCCATTCCGATGGCAGATCATGCCTGGGAAGAAATGATAGTATATCCCCCCCAAAATTCTGAGTCAGTGCAAATGTATTCCCTGTTGGTTGTCCTGCAGCGGGCATCTAAAGCCAACAGAGCCATGGCACTTCCCTGCCGCCTCAGCCAACCACCCATGAATTAACTCTGCTCTGTTTTCACTCAGATGCCACTTATAACCAACAAGCTTATTGCCAGGAAGGCTGAAAATAAAGCTGGAGAGACTCCTGTGCTGCCTGGATGGCTCTAGCAGGCACTAGGGGTGAGATGCAAAGGTGATGTGGTCCAGCCCTCCTGTAAGGGGGTGCTGTGCCCCTGGGCATCGCACAGACCTTGCCAGGGGAAAAGAATCCCTTTTAGTGGCTGGAGCATCACCCAGGGAATGTTGTGAGCCGTCAGCAACCAGGGGGCAGTTGGGAGGACAAGGGCAAGATTTACCCTTCCCAAATATCAGCGTTAGGCAGTAACAAAAGTTGTCTTGGGAACAGATGGATTTGGCAGAATTAAATAGAAATAGCTGGTCCTGGGAAGGGAAGTTGGCCTTGTCCCATGAGATATGTAAAGATAGATGTGTGCAATATATAAAGATGGCTCTGCAAGTCTGTGTGTGTAAAACAGCTCCCCTGCCTGGCTGTTGCTGCTGCATAACCTGCGCTTGGCTTTGCCTTTCTGCTCTGCCTTGGTTATTTCTAAGGGAGAGAAGGAGTTTGTAGTTGGAGCCTCAGGGGCAGCCCCCGGTTTTCCTGCCCCCTGCCCGTGTGATGGGTAGGCTGGGATTCTGTGCTGCTTCCCAGCAACCCAGCCATGCCCAGGCGCTGCAGGAAAGTCAAGATGAGCACAGGGTGTCCCTTGATCCGTCCTGATCTGCAGCTCCTTAATAGCTTCTGCCTTTTTCTGATGCTCACTTATCCTCTTGGCAGGGGCTCTTGAGTGCCCTTACCAAATTGAAGGCTTGTGAGACCTCACTTCTGGGGGACCCCCCAGGCCCTGCTGTGCTCCATTCAGCTCTGAGGCCTCCAGGAGGGATGTGGAGCTGTTGGAGTGGATCCAAAGGAGCCCACTGAGATGCTGTGAGGGCCGGAACAGCTCTGCTCTGGAGCCAGGCTGAGAGCTGGGCTGGGGCAGCCTGGAGAGGAGAAGGCTCCTGAGGAGCAGCTCCAGTGCCTGAAGGCGCTGCAGGAAACCTGGAGAGGGGCTTTGGGTGAGGGATGGAGGGACAGTGATTGGGATACGCTGGGGCTCACCCTGTGAACGTGCTTGGAGCACAGACCAACAGCAGTTAAAGTATTTACAGGATTGTCTCTCCCTACCCCTTACCGCGATGCTCACTTCCGTGCAGATAGCTTCAGGCTATCTCCTGACAGGGCTGTGCTCCGTGCTGTGCTGCTCCGGGGATGTTCATCTGGCTGCTGAGAGCGATGCTTTCAAATACCTGCTTGGCTTCCCAAACGCTCCTTCCGCAGGTGGAAAATGTCCCTCCCCAGATCCCCGGGTGGATGTCCTGGCTCGAGGCTACGTAGCTGCTTGCCTTCCACTGCCCAGCCTGCAGCCTTGGCTTGTCCTCCTGGAAGCTGTCAATATCCATCGCGTGTGGCTCTGCTCAGCCTTCAGCGGCGGCGCCCTGTGCTTGGCCCTTGTGTCAGTTCGATGCAGCATCTTTCCCTTGGTTTTTCCTATCTTACTTCAGGACTTTGAACTGTCATTTTTGTAGGAGCACTTTTATGTTTAACTCTTTTTGGTGTTTGTTTCCAAAGAGGGTGTTTGGAATGCTTGACCCAGGCAGGGGTAGCAGAAACTTTACGAGACAGTCATCCTGTCCCAGGGTGAAAAATGACAAGGCCAAATGTCAGCTCTGTTATCCCAATGGAAGAGGTGGAATCATGCCAACTAAAACCTAGCAACAACTTGATTATTGTGTTTCTGTTTTGAGTGTTTGTGTTTGTTGAAAAGTCTTCTTTTCATGAAGGCTTGGTCAGAAGTCAACAATTCTTTCTCACTGACTAAATACAAGCTGAAAGATGGAGAGGGAGTCACATGAAGCAGTTGGATGAAGCTCTTAATTGAGTGGCAAGTTGATTAATTCACTTTTGACGTCAGCAAAAATGAGTTAGTGTTTCTTTATTGACAGACTGGGAAATGATCGGTGCCTTTCAGAGATGAGCTGGTTCACAGCATCCTTCAGCTGCTGTTTGTGCTGCTGTGGCTCTTCCAGGCCTCGCACTGTATATAATGCATACATTGTGAAGGGTTCTCATAACTTCTGTGCTGTGACTTGCTCCAAAGAAACTGTAAATCCACAACTGAAGAGCTGGAATTTATCTATGAGAATCAGTTTGTGCTTTGGGAAAAGCTGCTCATACACAACCCCATCTATGGGATCAGCAAGGAAAGCCACTGGGCATGAGCTTACGGTCCTTTCCAACCTTAACTATTCTATGAGTCTATGTTAATCCCAAGCTCCTAGTTTTCTGGATTCCATTTTTAACAGCTTTTCCAGTGTTGTGGTCCCAGGCTGCAGATTCAGGGCCTTCTGAGCAATTTATATCTGGGATCTTTAGGGTGCCTTCTGACCCAAAGCAAAGAATGATGTACAGGTTCTTCTACAGCAGGGTCATTGGAGGGCATGCCAATCCCAGGTATCCTCTCTCCATAAGTCATGTGCATCAAACTCCCAGTGTGGGCAGACGTGCCCTAAGTCCTCTTTTTGGAAGCCCAGGTCAGTGCAGATGAGGCTGGTTCTTGGGCTCAGTACAGGGTGACTGGATGAGGTTGAGGGATTGGAGACCCACTGAAGGTCAGACAGAATGATGCTTCTGCTCCTTTGAGAATCTGTGACTTCAATCCCAGATGTTTACAGTGCCCGTCTGCTGGCAAAGGGTTTATCCTCTAGGCGGGTTGTGAGTTTGAGTAATAGTTTGTGTATCAGGGAGATCCTTCTAACAGTGTCATTTGGGAGCTGATGCATCTTTCAATTGTCACCAAGTGCCGCACTTGACACGGCTCAATGCATCAAAACAATTCAAGCATGCAGAAATCTGCCCAGTCGCAGTAGTGATAGTCACAGTTATCTTTAAAGGATGATCAGCCTGTTTTCAGTGGCTGAAAACACAGGAATTCTTCCAAAGCTGGGAAACACAATTCCCGACTTGGACACAAACCTGCTTTTTGGTTTTTGTTGTGAGTAACAGAAGAGTTGAACTGGATTTCTTTTTAAGGGACCACAATAAAGAAATATTTCAGACAGGAGCAGCCCAGGTGCTGCTTGCTAATGGACCGACAAGATAACCTTACACTGATAGTCAGGGCATCCTATCTGCGCAGGTTGTTGTACAAAGAGAGGTTTGTCTGTGAGCCTGATAACAATATAACGTGTTGATTGACTTTTCCCATAGGAGAGGGTGCCCCTTTCATGAGTGGCTTGGCTTTTACTAATGCCTGACTGCAGGTAAGCTGATAAGAGCCATTACGGGGATGCAATAAATGAGGCTGTAGGGTGCAGCCCTGCTCAGCCTTGCGGGAGAGGGTTCTGGCCCTGGAGCATGTGCCCAGCACTCAGCTCTAAAACATCACAGGGACATCATCCACTGCCACAGTTTGCCCAGAGAAGCTGTGGCTGCCCCATCCCTGCAGTGCTCAAGGCCAGGTTGGACACAGGGGCTTGGAGCAACTGCTCTATGGAAGGTGTCCCTGCCCGTGGCAGGGGTTGGAACTGGATGAGCTTTAAGGTGTCTTCCAACACAAACCAGTCTGGGATTCTGTATCTCCTCATACTTCAGGTGTCTTAGACCACCTGGGTACCACTGAAGGGTAGCAGACATGGGCTAGCACTATAACTGAGCTGCTGCTCAGTGGTGCTGCCCAGAAACCACAGCCACCAGCTGAACACCAGACTGGGGTCAGCAAGATTGGGATCCTTTGGCACACACCACCATGGTGCTGGGCATTTGGCTATGGGCAACGGCAAGGATTGAAGAGGAGGAACATCACACAGTGAGTACACCAAAGGTTACATGCAAAGGCCCAAGAAGACAAAATCATGGAACTAAGGTCCGTCAAGGACCATTTAACACAGCTCAGCTCAGGATGAGCTTGACATGGGTCTGCCCAGAAAGTGTTTTGGGGAAATAGAACTAAGTGAATGATGGACACAACTGACGTTGGACCAAGTGGCCCTGTCTCACTGAAAGTGTCCTGGGATCTCAACTGTGGCTGCTCTGTTACTATCCAGCATCTTGGCCTGAAGGAGATGTTCCAAAGAGAAGATGGTGTATCAGGTAAACCATGGAAGCCAACACTTACTGGAATACTTCTGGGTACAACTTTCAGAGCACTCTTGAACCCTAAAAGAAAGCAGATGGGAAATGCTGAAGTTCTCCAGAACTGCCTGGGAACTCCTGCCCTCTCCATTCCCCTGTTCAATGGGAACAAATGTGTTTGTTTTTACACAGGACACTGTGGCAATGACCTGGCAGTGCAAGTTACAGCATTACATTATGGCAGCAACCATAGGCTCCGGAGAGCTGGTGTTTACTTAGATGTGGTTGAGTGAGAGCTCTTACATGACAGCAATCTCCTTGTCCAGGATCCAACAGGTTCCTTCTTGCTGCAGACGGCAGCATTGCAGTCTTGAAAATGAGTTTTTACATGTTTCCATCAATATAAGTGTATGTGTCTGTACACTCCTCAAGCCTGATTAAATGAGGCAGTGACTTAATATCTGGAAGATGTCTGCATCTTTCCAGACAGTGACGCTCCCTGGAAGCGTTAGAGATGCTCACCTCACCTGAGATGAAGGTCTCAAAATGGCATTAACAGAGAGACCATGCTGGATTTCTGCACAGGCCTGATCCTGGAGCCCAGTGCTGGTGGGTGACGGTCTCCAGCCGAAGGAAACCCAGACCTGTACAGAAAGCAGTCTGTCTTTTTAGTCCTTGCCAGAAAGTTATCAGAGACAGGGAGAAGGATGCTCCTCCAGAGACATCTCTCAGGCCTCAGTGGTTTCAATCCACATTTCTGTCTCTCTACTCCCCACCCCTTGCTTTGAAAGGGAAAATAGTGTGTGTTTGGCTCTGGCCTGCAGATCACTCATCAGGCAGTATATTACCAGGACACGATTGGTTACTGAGTCAACACTGCTCTGTGTGTTCCAGAAAGGGATTCATCACCCGTCAGGCAGAAGCTCTCCTCGGCTGTGGTGCATTAGCCCTGACCTGCGCGAGCACATCTGCCACGGTAACATGAACTGAACCAGATGTGTCCCTGCAGTGCTGCCTCCCCCGCTCCCAGGGGGACCTTCGCAGACCCCTGACCCCTTGCGTGGCTGTGAGCTGGAGGAGAGGTGTCCCCGTCCCCAGGCAGTGGCTGCTGGTGGGCTGTGCGCTGCCTCCACCATCTGTCCTGGGGCCTTGAGCACTGCAGGGATGGGGCAGCCACCGCTCCTCCGGGCACCCTGTGCCGGCGCTCAGCACCCGCACAGGGAAGAGCTTCTGCCTTAGATCCAACCTGGACTTCCCCTGTTTCAGTTTGAACCCATCACCCCTTTCCTGTCACTGCAGCCCCTGATGAAGGGTCCCTCCCCAGCATCCTTGTGGCCCCCTTCAAACACTGGAAGCTGCTCTGAGGTCTCCACGCAGCCTTCTCTTCTCCAGGCTGACCGCCCCAATGCTCTCAGCCTTGGTGTGGAGATGCTCCAGCCCAGCTTTTTAAGGCAGGTTGGAAACTGTCTGATGGGAAGACTTTGTTCTGCAGAATGCCTCTCTGCTGGACCTGGGATGCAATGAAGGCCACTGGGCTTTTGGATGGGACTATTTTGGTTTGGAAATAAATTGAGACATCTTTCCCTGCTCCTGCAGTGGGAAAATGCAGCTGCAGCCTGACTGCCCATGCCACAAGATAATGCTGTCAGCTTCACTCCAGCACAGCTTCTGGTCTGAAAGTCTGCTTCAGATTATGGTTTTAGTTAGATCACAGGAAAACATGAAATCCAAGTGGATTGATCTGACTTTGTTGCAGTGCTACGTTAACTTGCCTTATTGTTAGAACCAGCACAAAATCTGGATGGGTTTTGCCTTTGTCCAGCTCTGGAGCAGTAGCGCATTCCCCCTTTTCTGCGGGAATGGAAATGTGGCGTCTTTACCATCTTCTGTTGGTCCAGAAAATGTCTTCAGTGGCATTTAGGGCTCTCCAACAACCTCCTGCTGTCTGCTCCTGCTTTTCCTGTATTCTGCTTCCCACGGGACCTGCGACGATGCTCTGCCCTTCCCTCCTGTAGTATGCTGGGTCTGTACCCACTGCAATCTTGAATGCAAACCCAGCAATGCCTCTTCTTTCCACACCTTCCTCCCTCCGAGGGCCTTTCTTTGTATCCTATCTCTGCGCAGCCAGGAGCCAGTGCCCAAAGCATGGCCTTGGGTCTGACTCTTGGATGCTGAAGGACCCTGTGCACTGCTGCATACCCCGGATGCTGCTGCATCCCTTGGCTGGCCGTTCCTGTGGGGGTTATATGCCATGATGTCAGGTGTTAGACATGAGACATTAGGCAATTCTTCCCTGTGAGGGTGCTGAGCACTGGCACAGGGTGCCCAGAGGAGCTGTGGCTGCCCCATCCCTGCAGTGCTCAAGGTCAGGTTGGACACAGGGCTTGGAGCACCCTGCTCTATGGAAGGGGTCCCTGCCATGGCAGGGGTTGGAGCTGGAGGAGCTCTGAGGTCCCTTCAACACAAACCAGGCTGGGGTTCCATGTGCAGGGATGTACGTACTGTGGGGCAGATACCGCTGTCTGCCATGAGACCTCAGCTGGACACACTGCCAGGGCCTCTGTCACTACCTCAGCCCAGCACAGCAGTCCCAGCAGAATTCCCAAGCTGTAATTACAACTGCAATGTGATGCACATCCTTTTTCTCTCTCTTCCCCCCCCCTTTTTTTTTCCTCCCTCCTTCCTGTTTTATTTCAGTATCTCGAGTCTGTGTAAAATTGTTGGACTCGAAGCTATTTTGGAGTTGCTTGTGTCCCATGGATACTGGAGATGCTTCCTGTATGGGGAGGCAGACATCTGCTGCAGCCTGTTTGCAGACTCCTCTGTGTTAGGCAGCCTGCAGTTGGCAGGTGGGAGCTGGTGGTTATTATCAGAGTCTGAGTAATATCCTCTGCCTCCCCGGTAACTCTGCGCTGGCTGCTCGTCCTCTTCTGGTGCCGTGGAGATCGTTGCACTCCAACGTAAGTTGTGTGCTCCCCAAAGCGGCTGCAGAACACAGCCTGCGAGAGCAATTCCTCCTCCCTTGACCACATAAATCATCTGTTAAGGCAAGTGCAGAGAATGTGAATGAATGCATTTCTATCTGAAACACTGTCCACCCCCCTTCCCTCCAAGGGGAAACTTCCCCACTCGTGCTCCCGCTCGCCAGGGAGCATCCGCTGTGCTGCTGTCGCCTTCCATTTCCCTTCCTGGCACTTGTAGCTTTATTTCTCCTGTTGCAAAGATGAAAAAAGGGTCAAGGTCCAGAGGAGGCCATGGAGCTGCTGCGAGGGTTGGAGCAGCTCTGCCATGGGGCCAGGATGAGAGCGGGGCTGGGGCAGCCTGGAGAGGAGAAGGCTCCTGAAGGGAGACCTCAGAGCAGCTCCAGGGCCTGAAGGGGCTGCAGGAAACCTGGAGAGGGGCTTTGGACATGGGATGGAGGGACAGCACAGGGGAATGGCTTTAACTGCCAGAGGGGAGGCTGAGGTCTCTGGTGGGACACTGCTTGCCTGGCTGTGGGTTTTGATGGCAGTCAGAAAGCTTCATCCTGGGGGGTGCATGTGTCCAGGGCAGTTGAGATCTTGCAGCCCTTGCAGGGATGGAGGTCCTGAATCTGCCCTCTGTAGGCACCTCCTTTCTCGTTTTGCTTCCCCCTTCCCGCCCCTCATTTGCTTTATTTATCCCGGAAGATTCGGGGAATGCTCTCCAGCCTCCCCATGAAACAAAGCTGAATGGCTTCTGCTGGGCCTTAGGCAGTGCCCCAGGTCTGCTGGCCCCTGTGTTTCCGTGACCCAGTAGCCAGCTGGTGGGCTCGGGTTTTGGTCTTGACAGCTCAGCAAATGTCTTTCTCTCTGATTTGTTTCTCTAAATGCTTTTAATGGCAGCACTGAGTGGCTGAAGGTGGCAGAGGTGGGAAGGCACCATGGGCAAAGGTAGGTCTGGTGCTGCAGCCCCCAGCTACAAACGTCTCCCACACATAGAATCCCAGAATCCCAGCCTGGTTTGGGTTGGAAGGGACCTCAGAGCTCCTCCAGCCCCAACCCCTGCCACGGGCAGGGACCCCTTCCATAGCGCAGGGTGCTCCAAGCCCTGTGTCCAACCTGGCCTTGAGCACTGCAGGGATGGGGCAGCCACAGCTTCTCTGGGCACCCTGTGCCAGTGCTCAGCACCCTCACAGGGAAGAGCTTCATCCTTCACACAAACAATTCCACTCAGCTCAGCCCTCGGGTTCCCCTGGACTTGGGCACCCGCAAAGCATCGTGCTGATGCTTCGGTTTCTGCTGGGCCGGACTCTTCATGCCGTTAGCAGACGTGAACTGGGTCTGTCGTGCTGGTGGCCCTAAGTTCTGAAGCCAGGCAGCAACGCTCTCGGAAGAGCAGTGCTGGAAAGGGAACAGAGCGGGCTGGAGGTTTCCAGTTTCTGCTGGATCAGGCCCCTGGAGATCCGTGTGCTCTGGTGCACTGGAGGCAGTGCTGTTGCAGTGACTCATAAACAGATGTGCCCAATTTACATTGCAGCTTAATACCTTTGTTTAAAAAAAACAGTGTTTTTTCAAGACAAACGTGTTAAAGCAGATGTTTCCAGTAAAACAAAGACTCGTGTGATTTACAAACAACTTCCCACTGCCAGGACTCATTAGAAAATGGGGGGAGAGGGGAGATATATAAAGAAAAAAGGTTCTGTGTATGAACAAAAAGATGAAGTCCCAAAAGAAGGATATAGCAAGGAGGCATTTCCACACGGTGAACCAGAAGAACTGTGCTTGCGTGGGAAAGCAGGAGGTTTGAGTGACTTCAGTTAGAGAGTCAGTAGCAGTGAGACTGACCCTGACCAGTGGTGTACGTTAAGGAGCAGAAGCCAGCCCGTAAAAATTCTTAACCATCCCCTGTGCGATATGAGGTAACTGTGGCCATGGTGTGGGATTGCCCAGAGGCTCCTAAATCACTTCTGACCCACTGAAACCCACCCTGGAGGGTTGCACTAACCCTAAAGCAAAGCAAACAGATGCATCCCCCCTAGCAAGCCCTGCTCCAAGGAATCCCTACCTGGCATCCCCCCAGTGCATACCCCAGCAGGATGGGATGCACAGGGGGATGCTGTCTCTACCTTGACCTGCAGCTCAGGCTTTCCGGTGCCAGGGTGCCTCAGCATGGCTGTGCCCATTCCCCAGCAGGTGAATCACAGGTTTTGAGAGGCAAAGGCAGGTTTGTGCTGAGAAACTGTGGTCTCTTTGGACCCACGTTCCGCCTGGCTGCACTGCGAGGCTGCCCAGCACTCACATTACGTACAACTTGGCACCCCATGTGGCCTTAAGGGTTTTCCCAGGCTGCAGCTGCAGCACAGTCACCAGTCTTTGGCAATCCACCTTTGCCTTGCACAGGTATCATGGTTTTTATGCACTTGTTACCTATTTCATCCAGCCTACTTTTGCTAAAGAGACAGTGTCAGATGTTTGGGGTTGGCGGGCTCATCTAAACCCATCATTGCTTGGCACCTATGGCCAGGGCAAAAAGCTCAATCAACATCTGCGAGGACATGAAGGCATCCAGCAAGCCTGAATGGAGCAAAACTGGGGGTCAGAGAGGGGTTTGCTGCTGCGCTGGAGCATCCCAAGAGAGGCCTCTGGAGCTCTTGGAGCTTCTCAGCACATGGCTGCGGGATGTCTCATCAGGGCTGGCAAGGTCATCATTAGGAAAAAGGACCACTAATGGCAGAGACCTCTTGAGGTGTCCTTAGAACAGGTGTTGAGAGGGTGCTCTGGAAGATGGCTGTGGGACGGGACTGCTCCTCACCCTCCCTGCTCCCTGGTGTGTCTGGTTTCCGTGTCTTGTGTGAAGAGTGTTTTCCGAGGAAAACCTTGATGGCTTCACAGGGGAACTTGCTGGGACATGTCCAGAGGAATTAAAAGCATCCAAGGAGGAGAAGGCCACTGCTGTGGAGCAACTTGGGGCAGTCAGGTGCTTGTCCCAGCTTACCCATCACTGCTCATGAAGCCTCATTGCAGCCTCAGCTCAGTTTTAGCTACTGAGTGAACGGAGGCTGTGCTCGGGGACTGTGAAGATTTGGTGCTTAATTAATCTCTGCAAAGCAGAGGATATAATTAATGCCTGCAGTGTGCTTTGAGCCCCTTGGGTGCAAGGCAGGCGCCGTGCTTTGCCTTTCCAGAGCAAAACCACGCAGTTGGGTGCATGCAAATCGTCGCTGGCTGGTACCACGGGCCCTGCATGGCCATCCCGGGGTGGCTGCGCATCCTATCCCGGTGTTCCGGGGTCTTTTGGTCTCTGTTGTTTCTGAGCCCTGGGCAGATGTAGCCCAGCACACCTTCTATTCCCTCCATGCTCCCCAACTGGTGCAAACTGTCCCAGGGGCATAGAGCTGACCTCACTCCTTAAAAAAGGGATGTCCCCATCTGCTTTCCTGGTGTTCCTGCACAGGCTTTCATGCTTTCTTCCTGAAATACCTTTGGTTTTCAGCCATTTCTTCAAACAAAGGGGGAAAATCACCACTAGTTGCTTAGTGCTGGTTTTACATTAAACCATCCTGCAAAGACTAAGCAAACTGGGTAAAAAAAACCCCAACAAAGGGTGTATTTTGGCAGCTTAAGGACAGCCAGGCAGATTTCTCTTGCGATAGCTATTAAGCTTGTTTTCTCACTGTCAGCATTGATTTGGTGGGTGTGAAACATAAAGGAGAGGCAAACAGATTGCAGGTACGGTGAGTTCCAGCACCATCAACTGTCGTGATTTCAAGAAGAGGCTTTTAAGCAAGGCTTTCAGATCACCTCCTCTTTTCTGAGGCATCAGGTGTGGAAGAGCAGGAGTTGCTCCCTGTCACACGCCGCCCTGCCGCCCTGCTCGCGCTCTGGGGGACCTGCAGGCATTTTGCACCCCTTGCCACCGAGCAGGAACAGCAATAAATTAACACTTTAAAAGCATCAATGTTAATTCCATAGGAGCCAGGCAGGACATTTGGAAGGGAAAGAAATGTAAATAGAATGAAATTCTTAAGCAAGATTATTGATATGACAGGACTAAAGAGCTCGGGATTCTGTGAAAAGTGCCTCTTTTCATCCCCCTAATAAGTCCATTACTTGCACTCGGGAATATTTTAAGGTCCTTTTCATGCTGAATCTGGAGTTGAGCATGCTTTGCATTTCAAGCTTTGTCTATGAATCAGTAGAAGCCAAAGTTATTTCTGCTTTAAAATAACAGGAGCAGGGAACAGCTAATCTCTTTTCAGTCCGAGTCCTTACATTATTTTTCTGGACAGAGTTTGTGTTGGCTACAAAACAGGGCATTCACAAAATCGATGAGAAGGAATTTAAGCTAAGAATGAAGCCTAGATTGCAGTATGCATAAAGGCTCCTTCTCCTAAGGCCATTAAGGAATTCCAAATCAGAGCTATTTTGAACAGTGACATTAAATTAGCCTTGCTAATTCCAGTAATTCAAGCCGATAGCTGAGTTTACAAATCTACCAGATGAGGCCTTCCCATAATTGCAATCGCAGTGCGCTTTTCAGCTAAGGTGAGACGACACAAGGAAAAAAGATAAATAAATAAAAGGGGGGGAAATGTTCTTTCTGTTCTGGCGTTTGTGACGCACATCTCTAAAGAGCAGCTCACCGGCTTTATTGCGCCACTAAGGTGTCCCCTGCCCTGGACTGGTGAGTTCCTTTTGCCTCTAATGCCCGAGTGAAATGCAGAAAAGAGAAAGGATTTTCCCCTGCTTTGTTTTCCCTCTTGTCTCTTTTCAAAGGAGCATTGATGCTGCTGGTGCTTGAAGTTTGGGGTTTGGTTGTTTATTTGCAGGTAGTAATTCCTACAGGGAAAAGAGAGAGTCTGACTCTGTTACCCTCTTTTGTGTGTGTGTGCGGGGAAACCCAACCTTTGGTGGGCAAATTCAGGTTAGATCAGGTGGAGCAATGACAAAAAGCAGCAGCCCCCCTTTATATCATTATAAAGTTGATTTCCAGATCCCAGCACAACATTCCCAGAGCGATGCAGAGGTTTTGAGGATATGTTTTCAAAGCCATAAGGCACAAACCCATGAAACAAAAATTGAGTGCATTATTTAAAAGGGTGTTAATTTTATTAGAACTGCTCAGCTAATATAAGGGCAAATGTAAGTATTCCCATCAGCACTTAACTCAGGCAGCAACGTTCATAAAATGTCCTTTTGATCAAGCTCTGAGTGTTTTGATCCTTATTCTATGAGCATCATTCAAAGTGACCTAACTGTAGCTCCAAAAAGGCATCTGCAGCTGCAGAAGTCCTTGAGCAATAACAGGTCAGGAACTTGACTGTGTGCTCTGCTGGGAATGCTAATATTGCAACCCTCCTTTTCTTCTGTTCCACCACAAAAACTCTCACGAAATAACAATTCCCAACAGAAAATTCTCCTGCCACCACTGACTCTGGATACTTGGGTCAAATATTAAACCTACGTCTGATTTTAATCTCTCCGAATAATAATACCACAGCTGCTAAATGTTTTGATAGCATCAGCACGTGAGTGTTTGACCATTTTCCCATTGATAACATTGTCACCATTGGCACAGCCAAGTGGAACATCTTGAGTTCTAGGAGCCCGCGCTGGTTTCAGACAGTGTTTTTCTGTGGGGCACCCACAGGGTTGTGTGCAGCTCCTGACTGCGGGGTCCCGCAGAGCCCATCTGGAAAAGGGACGGAGCACAAAGCTTGCAGGAGCTCTCAGGCATCTCCTCTCCCTGATGCAGGCGGAGTTCCTGCCACCAATACATGTTGCTCATAGGCTCAGGTCCACGCAGCAGATAATACCCCCAAATGGTGCTTAGGGCAGAATCAGGGGCTAGAAGGAGCTTCTGTTGTGC
Organism: Bolborhynchus lineola; assembly: GCA_025448015.1. Taxonomy (NCBI): domain Eukaryota; kingdom Metazoa; phylum Chordata; class Aves; order Psittaciformes; family Psittacidae; genus Bolborhynchus; species Bolborhynchus lineola. Next base: position 19,000 of record JAOEHX010068591.1, read on the forward strand.
CCTGAGGCTGTGGTGATGGCCAGGGAGGAGTGGGGTGGTAATGGAGGAGCACAAGCTCATCTCTTTTCTCTGGGAGGTTGGCAGGGGAGGGAGGCTGAAATGCAATTCTTGATTTCCAGGAATCTCTTTATCTCTGATCTCTGTAATCCGTTTTAGAGAGGATTTGGTATTTTTCAAGGGATTTACAAACTGGATTACGCAGCCTTTTTATTCTGATTTTCCATTCTGATTGTGACATTCCTGAGAGCGAGCTGAGAATGAGACAGTTAGGATGGAGGTGGAGGCATTCGTGGACTTGGACCTCGGAGCATTCTTGCCTTGTCACCTCCTTGTGTCACCGCTCTCGGCTGGGATGATACTGAGCTTCCCATTGGAGCTGCCACTGCAGTGCAGCTCTAGCGCTCAGCACCACTGTTCCACCAGACCAGGGCTTGCTCTCAGTCTGGGTGGGAGGCAGGGAGCAGAATGAGCCCTGCTTTTGCAGCTTGGTTTAATTCAGGTCTCTCTCTGCAGCCCTGCGGAAGGCGTTACAAAGCCAGGTCCTGGTTTCGGGATACAGCGGCTGTTCCTGGGGCTCCTTCCAGCCCAGGGAACTGACCTGAAGCTGTTAAGTTCCAGCTTAGGAAACCAACCCTTATTTAGCTATATAAAGTAGAAAGTCAGGTATGGTGATGTTTCCCAAGGCCTCCTGCATTCCCTCGGTTTTATAGGCTGAAGTCACTTTAATGTTGGCTTAATGCAGGGCCAGGGTTTGGTTTATTTCTGTATTTATTCTAGCACCTTAGCTCAGTTAAAGAGCCACCGGTGCTGGAGCCTCTCAGCTCCCTTCCCTTGGCTGCTCCCTACCTCAGCCCCCTGCTCTTTTCCCCGGCACGGGGAGCTTTGCTCTCCATCCACACCGGTGATCCCTGGCAGTGAAACAGCACAAAGCTCCGGAGGCGCTTTGTTCACGTGGGTGCTCAGGGAGCGAAGCACCAGCTGCCTTTGATTTCATTTCTTCTGTACAAGCGTAAGTCAATGATGGATGTCAGGGACATCGGAGCGTAGACATTGCACAAAGTCCTGGTTGCCTACTTGAAGCATGAATGCCACAAACCCTGTTCTCCGTGGCCTGGGCCCTGTTCAAGCCTGGTTTCCGCATGCAGTGAGTCACAAAGGAAGATGTCAGATGTTCCGGAGTGCCACCATGAGCTTTCTAATCAAGCATTGAGAAATATCCTTCTGCCTTGAGGGCTGCTTTTAGCAGCTGGCATCTGGAAGGCAGGGACCATTGCTGTTCCCCATAGGACTGCTTCTTAGCTGCCTGTCCTGGTCATATCCAGAGAGCTTTTTGGGGAGCAAATATGAAGGAGAACGTTTCTGTTTGATGTGATGATGCCGTTTTCTGTCATTAGAGGAAATAGATGAAGCATTTCATTCTGCTCTGCTATCACTGAGAACGTTACGTCCCAAAATGAAGACTGTCCTGAGATGTCTCAGGCGACAGCAGAGTGATCAGAAGGGGTCGCTTTGTGGGTTTAGATCTGTAGAGTCTCAGAAGAGAGAGAAAGTGACCACGTCTGGGTGGGCTGAGGTACATGGGGGACCTGCAGGAATATTGCTTGACACTTCACTTCTATCCATACACTTCTGTTTCCAGCTTTCCTCTTGACTCCTGCCTCTGTAGATGCTGTTGGCTGTCCATGTTTAGATTGCTCTTTTCCAGCTCGTCTCTCAAAAGTTCCTTGATGTAGCAGCTCTATTTCTGGGCAGTCCAGCTGGATATCAGACCGGGGCATGCTGCTGCTTCATCATCAAAGCACAAGGACTCCAGCACATCCAGTTAATAATGCTAATGAGATTTGTTAATTTTTAATAGATTACATGAGCATGTTTTGCTAAACACACTTCTGTGGCTCTGCTCTGCAAGCACAGTTCAGAAACTCTTTCACTTGCTGCCAAAGGGAAGATGATTAATGCAATTGCAGACGCCAGGTTCTCTTCAGGGTAAATATGGAGCACACCAAGGAGCAAAGAGGAATTTAATGAGTACGTTTTCAAAGTAGACATAGGCCCACGTTATAAATGATAGCCCTTCCTCACCACCAGCCTGTGGCCAAGGTGGGGGAGAGGAGTAGTTGTTTGAACTTGAGTCATGATGCAGCCCCTCTGCCTGTACCATGTGGTGTGTTGGAGTTTTGGGGGTGTTTTGTCTCTTTTCCCCATCAAAAGCTTCTGGATGTCTGTGGATGAGAATTCTGGGGTGGTGCTGGAGGTTGGGAAGCCAGGGTGTGTGTACAAGCTGCCTCCCAGAGCTCGTGTACCCCGAGCAGCACCCGGTTGTTCGCTTGGCACGGGGCTGAGATGGAGCTTCCTCACCTCCCCATGTGGATGACTTGGTCCCCCAAATGAACCTGGTTTCTGCCCTCCAAATTGCTTCAATCCTGGGGAACTTCTCCCAAATCAGTGCTGGTTTTGTGGTGGTGCCTGAGGGCCTCAGTCAATTGCAAACACTTTTCGCAGGCTGCGGGCCAGCAGTGCCAGAAAGGCAAGCAGGGTTGGGGGGGAAAGTCTTGGTTTGCAAATCAGCAATCCCAAACCCAATTCCCTTGGGATTCTGCCCAGGAAGTTGGTTTTACCTCCTGCTGCCGCGCTGTGCCAGGCTCCCTTGGCCACGTTGCCAGCAGCAGCAGGACGATGCTGTTGAGCTGGAGTTTTTCTTCTGTTTCTTTCAAATCCATCCTGCCAAGAGCCACACCTCTTAAATTGCTGTGGAGGAGGTGGAGAGGCACAAGACCATGCACATGCTGCACATCCATCGTGGTGATCTCACAGCCGTGCCAACACAAGCACCGTGGCCAGCCCCGGCTCAGGGCTTTAATTACACCCCGGCGCAGCCGCACCTACGGCTGGGCTGTTGTAGCCGCTTGTGCAAGAACACAACTGGCAAACCTGTTGCTGCTCCAGGTTTCTAGCGGTAATAAGCCAGAGGGAAAACCTCCCTGGTGAGGTGAAGCCATGCTTGGCTCTTCGGATGAGTTTAAGGTGTTTTGGAGAAGCAGAGAGTTGAGGATCCCGGATGTATCAGGGCTGTGTGTGCTGTGTAACTCTGTGGATGGGTTCCGATGTTGTCTTTGCGGAGGCAGAGTGTGTTTGGAGTATGAGCTGTTTGTATGAGAAAGCTGGGTAAACTGGAGGCTGAGGTAGGCAGAGCTCTTGGTGTTCCAACAGGAAGAGTTTGGGATGGAATTGGACTGTTCCAGTCGTCAGGTGTAAACACCTGTAAGAAAGAAGTGGTTGATGCTGTAGAGGTGGAGAGAGTGGGAGCCAGGATCTCTGGAGTCACAGGCTCTTATGCTTTCCCCCGTAATGGTTTGGGCTTGACTCAAACACCTCTCCCTTTAAGCAATCCAGCCCTGCTTTGGAGGCAGCCAGAGCCTACTGCACCCACCGGCAGCTTGTTCCCGCGCTGCTGAGGCTTGCTGCTTACAGCTAAATAAAGCAACACACGCTGGAGGTTGTCACGCTCGTTGGCGATGCAGCATGCGCTTCCCTCGAGCAGCCCTGGAGGACAGACGCAGGCAGATGCTCGCGGCTGACCACGAGAGCTGCCGCAGCTTGCCAGGCTGCCCTGCTGGTCTCTGACATTTCTGCTTCATGCGTTTTGTGCTAATTGGAAACAATTCATTCCCTCGTCCCTTCACACCCCAGAGTTTCCATCATCTGCAAACGAGGGCCATCACCACGTCCCTGCAAGCGCTTTGGCCCACTCGGCAGCCTTGTTTGGTGAGCACACTCGGCTGGGCACGATGTTTTCACCTGGGGGGCATCCCCTCGCACCCTGCTGCTGCATGGGGCACCAGCAGAGCTATCAAGTGACATGGCAAAGTGGTTTTCATGCTTGGCCATCCGTTATGACTCTGTTACTATACTGGGGCCATCGCTGGAGCCATCTGCCTTGGCAGGCGTGCAGCCCAGATGCCTGCCTGCGAGATGACATTCCCTGGCTCCGGGCAGCAGCCCAGCCAGCCTGCGGGAGCCAGGCTCTGTCCTCTCGGAGGTCATTGGCTGCCAGAGGGGCATTTGCTGGCAGTTCTTTGCTGAAGACCGTGTTGTCCTTTTAGGGGTGAGAAGGGGCGTTTGAGGAGGCAGCAGTGGCTTTGGCACAGGGATGCTGCCCTAACCCAGCCTGTGTGCAGAGCTCATCCTTCTTCACCAGCTGCTGTGGGGCTTTCGTGGCTTTAACTGCCAGAGGGGACACTGAGATGAGCTCTTGGGCAGAAGCTCTTCCCTGTGAGGGTGCTGAGCGCTGGCACAGGGTGCCCAGAGGAGCTGTGGCTGCCCCATCCCTGCAGTGCTCAAGGCCAGGTTGGACACAGGGCTCGGAGCACCCTGCTCTGTGGAAGGGGTCCCTGCCCGTGGCAGAGGTTGGAGCTGGAGGAGCTTTGAGGTCCCTTCCAACCCAAACCACTCCATGATTGGGAAGCCAACTCAAATCCAACTTCCCCCACTTCAGCCATCTCCAAAGCTGACTTTAAATGATTGCTGCCCGACAAGCTCATGCAGAGTCACTGTGCTGAACTGTAGCCCTCATCCACAGAGAAACGCCACTGCTTCGCTTTGCAGACATGGGAAGTGTGTGCTGTAGAGCTGGCGGCAGGTTTGTCCTCCACGCTGTGAGACCATTAAAGCTTTTGCTGTCCTGGGAGCCCAGCACAGCAGCTTTGTGATAGAGGGACTTTTGTTACAAACGATGCTTGCGGGGGGACCGGGTTGTGTTCAGCTGGAGGCCTTGCACCAGCTGTGCAAGGACTCCGGGGAGCGGCACGGCACGCTCGGCTCCATGAGGAAGAGGGGGAGAAGCAGAGCTAATGATTGACTATTATTTTAAGGGGATTATCTAATCCGCAGCCCAGAGGACAAGAGGGGCCAGAAGGAGTGCAGATTGACTATGTAATTAGTGCAGCTCGTTGGGAATACCCTCTGGACTCCGACTGATTATAAACAGAAACAGATTATTCTAGTTATCTCCATCCCCCCCCCATGAAAAACCCTTTGCAGGCCAAAGGGTCACTTTGTAGTAGAAACTGTTGTAAATCAGGTGGGTGAGCAGAGATGGGGCAGTGGAGACCTTTAATGCTGTGTGAAGGCAGAGTTTTGGGTGGAAGCATCTGCAGTGGTGTTTGTGGGGGGTTAGTTTCCATGACCCCACCGCTGGTCCTGCAGCTCCATCTGTGGTGCCAGGGCTATGGGAGCAGGATGTGCAGGGATGCAGGAGCGACCTGGACTAACCCGGGATCCTAAGGAAGGCTGGAAACCGTAACGGACCCTTCTCAAGAAGTACCTGGTTAGGAACATTCGCAAATTTGGATTCTTGGGCTTGAGATATGATTATCATCGTTATGTGTTTGTAATGTTGCTATTGCCTGGACCTGCTTGGCTCTGCCTTGAGTCTGTTAGAGGCTTATTTGCCTTTCCTCCAGTGTACCAAAGGTCGTTAGAAGTGAAGTGAAAGGGATTTGCAACAGTTACGGATCCATTATTAATACAAAATGAAGGATGTATGGCTAAATCCATCAAGACTAAAAGTACGATTGGGCACAGATAACCCCAGTAAAGGATGCAATGGCAGGAACAGTGACAACAAATGGCACACCCAAGCACTAAGCTTCTGAAGCAGTTAAATGAGGCTAGGGAGCTAGCTCTCACATCACTGATGACAAGAGGGTTTCTGTTCTCTTCAGTTTGGTCAAAGAGGATGAATGAGAGAATCGCCATTCCCATTTGGGTGGAACACCATGATTTTAAACATTGCCCTTACTCAAGTTCAGGTGAAATCTCCGGATCTGAAAAAATCCCAGGTAAAAGATGGTGTTTGAAGCAATCTGTTTGGGACCCTTTGGCTGATGCCTTCCAGCACAACTGAGCTGCTGCATTGCACACTGAGCAGGAGCTCCCATCTCACAAATTACATCGCAGAATGAGACTTAAATGGGAACTCCAAACCCCTTCGTGTTCTTAAGGAGCTTGCTGAAACACTCTTGTTTCAACTTTCTTTTCTAAACCAAAGGCAAGAGGAGTTACTCAGTTCCTGTGGAGTTTTCTAGCTTTGAAGGACGTCTGATAAGAGACTATTCTGCCCTAAAAGCTCTGCCGGTGAGCTGCAGATTGCTGGCCTGGAAGCCTGATGGTTGTGTGACCCCATGGAGCATCCTTTAGGTTTTAAGAGTGTGTGGAGGGTGTAGCAACACTTTCCAAAGCACACCAGGGCAGGCATCATTGCCCTGGACGGGACCTTGTATCAGCTGAGGGGTCTGGTGTAAACCAACCGGGGAATAATCTGCTGTGATTTTTATTATCTCAAAATCACTTATTCTGTAGAAGAGAGCTCGGGGAAGCAAAATGGTGCAGCCAGGCTTCCCACAAACTGTCCCAGTGCCTGAGCAAACTGCGTGGAAAGCAGCACAGGACAGGCAGTGGCGGCCTCCTGGAGCATCCCTCTCAGGGTGGCACCTTCTGCTCTGCCCATGGCTGTGCAGCTCTGAGCAGAGCAGCGCATCTGTACTCTTCATCTGTACTCTTCAGATCTGTGCTCTTCATCTGTACTCTTCATCTGTACTCTTTCGGAAGACAATCAGGAAGGTTGTGGAGAAGGGGAATCACAGATTCTGTGGGAATCTCCTGGAGAAGCCAGGGTTCACCAGGCGGGTTCTGCTTGCACCTGACCCTTTGTGTGCGTGGATGTCTGCTCCCATTCAAGCACTTCTGACCCTCTGTGATGGCCTGGGCTGGCTCACTCGTCACGCTACCATCCTTCTGCCTCTGTTTTGCAATGTTTGGGTATTTTTGATTGAGAAATACTGCCTGTTTGCCTTGGCAGGGCTGCTCGTTGGATTGATGCGGCATTCTTCAGCTAGAGTGTTTGTTCAGGCTTTCGGATGCTTTCTGAGGGGTGGGGTGGGATGATCCAAACCTATCAGTATGCTGCTGATCCATGAGGGCTTCTGAAAGGCTTGAGGCAGGGTATCTTCTGATGGAAACCACTGGCTCTCTCCGCTTGCAAAGGCCAGGCTCTGGGGATGAGAGGAACTGGCTTAAATGAATCCCATCCAGGAGAGAAACTTTGCCCCCAGACGGAGACTGCAGCAGCACGAGAAGGGGAGTGAGGGACCCACTGCCTTGGGTGAAGCATGGGGGCACCCTGTTGGTCCAGATGCTTGGCAGGTACAAATGCCTCAGGTGGATCTGGTTAAGGGATGTTAAAACAACTTTAGCTTTTTGTTCTTGGCCCTGATAATTGCTGGTTTCCTGCCTTTCCACATGGTCTCTTTGGACTATTTGATTCCTCCCTGTCCCTGGGAGATCAGGGTGACTGTGACCATGAATGCCATGCTCCTCTGCCAGGGCTATCATAACCTTTATACTGGACATGTTTTTGGGTTGGAGCTCTCATGCTTCACCTCAAAGTCCTCATGTTGCAACACCAGCATGCCCGGGGTGCGTGCTCCGTTCACATTCCACACTCTCCAGTGCTTTGATGAGGTGGACAGGGATGGGATGGATGTGTTGTAAGGGCTACCAGGAGCATATTTTGCACACTCTTAACTAAGACTGCAGAAATGCGGAGCTGCTCAGCTCCTCCAGCCAGGAGGTATGTGGTGAGCAAGCCCTGGGGCTGGCTCCGGCTCTGGGGATCCATGTGGGCTCGCCTGGATTTCCTCATTCCCGCTGTCCTGGGGACTCTGGCATTGGCGGGAGCTGAATGTGCCACGTGTTGGGATGTAACCAGCACCAACCCCCTCTCTCCTTTTCTTCCAGAGCTGGCATATGACCTGGATATGGACGACACCTCTGCAAACAAGCAGCTTCTAAATCAGCAAAGCAAAGGTGGTGCCACAGTCTCCAGCAGCGACCCCAGGAATGCAGCCCCCTGCCCCAGGCCCGCTGCTGCCATCACCGTGCTCCTGCTGCTGCTGCTGGGCCCCAAGCTGTGAGCAGTGCTGGTTGCATTGCTCCGTGTCCCTTTCTTTAACGAGGAAGACATTTGGAACCTCTTCTGAAGTACATGCACATTTCCAAAGACAGGGCAAACGACTTGAGTGGGTTTTATACAAGAATCTGGTATCTTCCCACAAAAGACCCCGCAACTAAAAGGGTTTTTTCCATGGTAAACTACTAAATACGTAACAGTGCTTTTTAAAGATAATCTTGTTTAATATAAGAAGGTTCATATAAAATTGAGTTCCTCACAGGTGGGGAAGGCTGAGGCCTCCCTTGCTGTTCAGTCACAGACAGTATTTCATCTTGAGTCATTCGAATGTGCGTGGGGCTTAGGACACCTACGGCTTATGAAGTGCTCTCAGCAGGTATCAGACCCCTGATCCTACTTGACTTAATACAGTTTTTGTCTGTAGTTCAAGGAGGTTTTGTACTAACCCTGATTTTGAGGCTCACCCCTACGAATCTGGCCAGGCACATAATACAGAGGGCAGGTGAAGACAGGGCCGAGAGAAAGTCAGACATGTTGCAGGAAGAAAGATGCTGCAGATGAGGCGTTGTGGTGCACCGGGACTGTCGTGGAGATGTGCTCACGTGGGCACCAAGCACACCTGCACTGTGGCAAGTTGAAGGTGATTTTGCTGCTCACCTCCCAGCCAGGTCCTGGGGAACCCTTCAAGTCCCCACCAGCATCCCTATGGCCTGTGCAATGCCCTGCTTGTGTTCTGCAGAACAGGAGCACCTCCTTTCCCATGGGAAATCTGCAAACAGAGCTCCAGCCAAAGGACAGACGGCATGGAGATACACGCAGTGCTTTACAGGGATGAATAACAGCATCCAACTCATTGTGCTGCAAGGGAGGAAAAGGGTTTGCAGAAGCCCAAGGCAGATGAGACTCTTACTCATGTGTTTCTTTGCATGTTACTTAAGCTATCTCCAAAATAAAGATTGATTGCTCTATAAAGGGTGCGCTGGAAGCAGCCTCCCATGCGTGCAAGGTGTTGCTCTGCCTTGTTCCTGGAGTGGGCCACCTGGAAAAGCCAACAGTGCCCTGCTCAGGGGCACCATGGAGAGGCTTGAGGCTTGGCTTAGCCTCATTAAAAGGATGGGCTAGGGCCAGGGAGGGTTTGGTTTGTTTCCTGGCCAAAATGGTTACGTATTTCTGTTTAAGATGCTGCCTTTACTAGAGTGATTATACCCACAGTATCTTAAGCCGCAGTGTACCTGCAGGCGTGCATTCGCGCACGCACGCATGCAGGCTTTAAGCATGTGTGTGTCTCAGACCTTGTTAAAAGCAATTTCATGTTTAGGAGCAAGCAGATCAATCCAAACCACACAGTCGGGTGGTTTGGGGAGCAGAAGCTTTGCCCACTCTGGGTGGCGGGGCTGGTCTGCTTGTCCCTGATTTAAAGTGTTGGGACTGTGTGAAGTGCCTCAGGAGCTGTGGCAGAGGGAGAGCTGTGGGGACCTTCACTTCCAAGTCACTGCTCCTGATGGAGAGGAGAGGATTTGGGCCAAGCCCCAGTGTGACCTGCTGGTTAATGGTCAGAGAGCTGGATGGGGTCTGGGTTTCAGAGCCCTCTTACCCCACCTGCATTGGGGTGAGCACTGGGGGTGTTGAGGCATGGATGGATGAGGCCCTTGGTGACATGGTTTAGCGGTGGACTGGGCAGCTCTGATGGCCTTACAGGTCTTTTCCAACCCAGCTGATTCTATGATTCTATGGATGGAGATGTGTATTTTATATGTTCACAAAGGCAATTGCAATCCCCTCTGTCTCTCAGGCGCTGCTCTCCCCATCAGCTCTGCTCTCTGCACCACAGTTGGCTGTGCCCATGAGCCTCTGCTCCACCAAAGGGAATATTTTATTAACACCACTTGAATTTCCATCACTTCTTCCCTTCTGATCGTTTTCCTTTCATCCCTCTGGAGCACTGGAGGCGGGAGCGCGGTGCTGGGTTTGTTGGGAGATTATATGCTCCCTCTGCCTCACCAGGTGCCATCGCAGGGATATTCTCTCCTCTGTGTTGGAAATATTTTGTGTGATGCTGCCGCCTTAGATAAGCAGCAGGATGGGATGGTGGCCCTGGCTCTTCAGGCCAGCGTGCTTTCATTCTCTCTTAGGGTGATGGTGTGGGCTGTGCCTTGCTGTGTCTCATAAAGCCTGACTGCATCACCACAGAGCGATGCTGATGCTTCTCAGCAGAGACCCCTCTGTAGCGTGCTGAGCCTGGTTTCCCATTGCACAGACATGCTGTTTAGCAAAGCTATGCTTGTTGGAGACTTTGTTATGATTAGAGATCACAAAAAATACAGCTTTTGAGCTTGTTACCTGCCAAGTTTATAAAATGAGGCATTATAACTGGTAAAAACAGCTGTTGAATTTTACCCTGCAGTGGGTTCATGCGCATGTTTTAACAGGGGTTTGGCAAGGGATGCCATGGCCACCAAAATGTAATAAACTGACGTTCAGCTTGGGCAGTGTTTCATTCCCGTGTCGGGAGAAATAAGGGGTAATTGTTCCCTGTTTGTTTCTCTGCACCACCTCTGCTTACCGTGACCTGCATTGCCGTGGGATGTCTCCATCAGAAGATGGGCGCTGTTACCTTCCCTAGACACGTGTCCCTGGGTCCTCGTCCCAGGGCTCGCAGGTTTAACCCTAACACAGAACTGGCACAGTCAAGAATACTTAAAGTTTGCTTTTTTAACAGTAGTAGCAGTAATAGCAGCAGTAGTGGTTTGTATTAGCATGTGTACTGGTAATGAGCATGCATACCCTCTATGTGATAAAGTGTTTCTATGGATCGAGGTACTCCCAGCACCATGATAATGTGATGCTATGGCTCCAGCGCTGGTGGTGGCCATGTCTGGCCAGTGAGGCCATCACCAGAATCAGTACCTGCCTGGTTTTCTGCCAGTGGATATTTACTCTTCCCAGCCAGGGAAAAGCACCTGAACAGAGGGGTTCTGCCATGGAGGCACATCTGGAAAAGAAAAAGAAAACTGGAAAACCCCTTTTCTAACTGATTTCAAGCCCTGTGGTGAAACCCAGAGCTGGGCCTGAGCTGTCAGTGACTCTGATCCCCGAGTGTCCCCGTGCAGAGCCTGCCTTCCAGCGCCTGGTCCTGGTGGTGCCTCATGGCATTGGCACCTTGTGCTGGAGCTGCCCAACGGCTCAGTGACCTGGGGAAGGTTTCCAGTCTTCTCCAACCTTGCTGCTTCCTGGCCAGAGCTCCAGCTCTTGTTAAGCTCCATTGGCAGCAATGGGGTGACAGGAGCCTGCCACCACCGTGCACATCCCATGCGCAGGTAGGGCTGAGCAGCATCAAAGCTGCTGCATCTCTGGGTGGGTTTGCAAGTCTGAGGTTGGGGATGAGGTGCAAACATGTGCTTAGCATCTGTAATGTACTTCTGTACTAATTATGCATCAAATTAGAATTTAAACCCCAAATATTGTTGGATGGGAAGTCTCAGTTCATTAATCAATTGGCTAATAGTTTAACGCTGGAATGGTGTCATCGGAACGCACTCGCCAGCTGCTGGGAACAGCGGGTGCTGGGGGCTCGCGCTGTCCTGGGAGGTGAATCCTAGTGTCTGGAGGCTGTTTTTCAGGGACTTTCTCAGAACTGCTGGTTCACCTCCATGAGCAAAGCCCTCAGGCACTCCGGAGCAGGCGCCCGGCAGGGATGTGGGTCTGGATTCACCGGGGCTTCCAACTGAATCAAAGTCCTCCCTGCATGGAGGATGCAGAGAGCGCCAGCTGTGTCTGCAAACATTTCGACTGGACACAGGGTATTCCTGAGGGTTTGCATAAGAGGAACACGTGTAATCCTGTGCTCTCGGGTGGTTTTGTTTGCTTTTGAGTCAAGCTGGTGTGTGCTGAGCAATGGGAATGGCAAGGGAGATGCCACCAACCCAGGGGGCAGGTCCTGGCTGCTCGCTAGGCTTGGAGGGCGTTGGGCTGGGGCAGAGCCCAGGGTCCTGATGTGGTGGCATTGGGGGCTGCTGTGTCAGGAGGGGAGAAGGTGGTACTGCCTCCTGCCCTGCTTTCCCAGCAGCTGCTGGTCCGTGGTGAGACCTTCACAGCCGTGCAGCAGGCGGCAGCAGATGGGGTAGGAGCTAAGGCTGCTGGTGGGGACCAGCTGTGGGATACTGTTTGTCTCTAAAGCAGAATACAGGAAACCACACAAAGACCTCAAAATGCTTGAAACATCCACGTGTGCTGCTGAGGTGCCTCCTTCCAACCTTGGCCAAGTCCACTGGACAAGTCCTTCCCTGCAGGGTACCCAGCTCACCTCAGTTAAAGCATCTCAGAAACAGTGTTCGGTCCCCAAACACTTTGGTGCCTTGGTGGGAATTTCCGTAACCTTTCCAGCAGGGCAGCAGCTTAATGACTGACAAATGCTAAAGCTTTACCAGATCATACACAATACACCCAGAGGTGTCTGCTCCCAGAAACCCAGGGATTCATCAGTTTGAGGTCCATCGCTGAGTGGGACTCAGCCAGTGATCAGCGAAAGCACCAACCCTCCTTGTGCATTATTAGTTCCCTCAGCAAGGAGTCAGCTGTGGAGGGGTTGGGGGGGATGCAATGCGCAGTCAGAGGCCAATGAGGTGAAACCATCCCATTGGAGGATGGTCACTGATCCCCACCTTGGGAATTTGGGTTTTCTATTGTGGACATGGTGAAACCCTCATGTGAAGACAAGTGGTGGGATTGGTTCAGCTCCTGCTCATGGAACACCTCACTAAGAAGTAGAAGTGGGGAGGAAAAGCCCCAACCCAAACCCACAAACAACCCCCTAAGTAAGCTTGTCCAATGTCACTGAAGGACATTCCCTGGAGATGAGGTTAATGAGAGTTTGATGCAGGGCGGTGGAGCAGCCCTGGTGTGTTTACACAGGCAGTGAATTTACTGCCTGCAGAGAAAAAGCCCTGAGAAGCAGTGGGCATTGATCAAATGGAATTTATTTGGTCAAGCACTGTATGCTGAAAATAAACATCTTGGTGTTGTTTTGCTGAGAGCACCAGGATCCGGAGTACACATCCATGCCTCTGGGCTGCAAAGCACCGCATTCCACAGCCCTTCCCAGGGCTAACACCATCCCTGTGAAGCCATTCCTCCAGGTGAAGCTCCTGGTGAAGCCTATGCCAGCCCTGCAGCCCAAAGGGTTTGGAGAGGAAACAGAAATGATTCCTGATGCGGGGATTTGCTCTGTGGGTACCATGTGGTGGGGTGGGAGCTGGGGCTGGGACCTGCGAGCACTGAGTGGGAAAGGAAGGGTCCCTTTAGGGACTATTAAGGGTCATTTCAAGGTGCTCCTCGATGGTCACAAGGCCACAGAAGACTTCTGCCAAGTGCTCCAGCACATACCCATGTTGAAAACCAGACTGTTCCATAGCAGAATCATGGAATGGTTTGTGTTGGAAAGGACCTCAAAGCTCCTCCAGCTCCAGCCCCTGCCACGGGCAGGGACCCCTTCCATAGAGCAGGGTGCTCCAAGCCCCTGTGTCCAACCTGGCCTTGAGCACTG
>JAOEHX010068606.1:0-13797 GCA_025448015.1 Bolborhynchus lineola
CACCCCACCCCCCAAAAAAAACCCCAATGACATTAAATCTGCTTTGATCAAATTCTTCCACCTTCCCTCCCTCCAAGCTGCAGCTCCTTGGGTAGTGGAGTTTAAGGCTCTAAAAAGATGCCTTAGTCCTTAATGGGAAAAATGTCCCTTTGCTCAGTGGAACCTCATTAGGAAAGTATACACATGCTCCTTTCAGGACTAGCTTCGATATTCTGGAGTATATATGATGTCAACAACTGCTTGTCCTTCCATATCTAAGTCTTGTTCTAAAGGAACTGAGGCTGTGGGCCTCTGCTTGATTGGCATAACCTTTGTCCTGCCAGGTGTTACAGTAGTTCTGAGATAACTACTAATGAGTGTGGGAGCAGGGCCATAGCTGCATGAGGTTATCAGCAGGTTGTGCTTCCCTTGACAATGGGTGACAAATTATCTGCATAGTGCATCCTCATTGATTTGCGTGCCTGTGTATGTTTGTTTCCAGTAAAGATATATTTCACATTTGCAGTATTCTAACACAACAAATAATGCAGGCGTAATGCCATGCAGCCAAAGAGAATGGCCACTTCTCTTTTTTTGATAACAAAATTTCGCAATATTAATTTACTTATAAATATGCTATTTAGAATTGGACAGTGAAAACTAATTCCTGTTAAAATACAAAGGTTAATAATTCCCAAAGAGAGATTATGAAAAAAATGGAAGTACTGTGCTCAAGAGCTCTCTACTGTAATTAACCGGACAACCTAGGGCTACATGATATCAATGATATCAACATTACTTATGCCAGTGAACAAACACCTCATTGCACAGTCCTACTGACCCAACAGCATTGCTGGGAGTGGTCAGCCTAAGGTACCAGAATTACCTGTAAAGATCTTAAGAAACTTTTAAATGTCATTAAAGCTCTGTTAATCTCATGAGTCACCTTAACAGAAATGCCTATGGAAGATTTGTCTAAATACAGTCATTCTAAACCTGACTTCAGGTACAGTTTATAAGTAAAATTGGATTAATACAAGTATTTCTGCTATGTAAATTGCAGATGACCATGCAGCATCTCTAATTTTTATTTCTTATTTTACTAAGGCTAGACCTATTTTTTTTTTTGTTTGTTCTGTGGCAGATTTCAAATCTAGTCAGTTTATGTCAATAGCACGAAGACCACAAACACAAAGAAGGAACTACAGTGATTGAGCTAAATTTCAGTGAAAGTTCAGGCTTCAGGGATCTGAAACTTATTGAAACTGGGAGAAAGAACTGTGAATTCTTGGGTAGAATTGTAATAGCCTGAATGTCTGTAGCCCAATCTATTCCCTGCTAATGGGGTTCTGAGCAGTGGTGTGTCAGAGTGCATGTGTAGCTAACAGAGAGAAAGACTGAGACGCAAACTTGAAGTAAGCCAATATGAGGCTTATTCCACCCAGAATTTTGCAGAAAACTAACAGCACATTTTTTAATAGCCCACTTAGTCACTGATTTGCACTTAGCTTCAAATCCACTTTAATATTATATGAATGTTTTCCTCCTCTTTTTAAAGGGAAGTTTCAAAGTTGTCAGACCTCAAATGAAAATAAAACTGGTTAGAAAAAGGCTCTGTACATGAAGTTTCACACCAAATGCTAGGAAGTGGATAAAATCAGCTTGAAAAGATAGAACTTTCAGCATAAAAGGCCACTTCAGCATGTTTAAGGGATTCATGCAAGACACAGTCAAGATGTATTTGATCCAAGTTTTTCCTATAAGCATAAAATATCCTAATATGTACAACAAAAATTATTCCAGTAATATCTTTGGGATACCACCTTCTTGTTAGAAAACTTCCTGGAGAATATTTAGGTTTTATTTTACCCCTGGTATCCTGGCTGGGTATATTGCTGCCTCATTCCTCATCTTTCTCGGGAACAAGGAAGAAGGCTGTCTATCTTGCTATTTACCCCAGAAGACAGGCTGTGCAGAAACCAAAATGATGCTGTGATGTGCATGCAAGTACTCATGAACCGTAACCTCATGTATGTTTAATTTCAGGCTCAAACAGCCCCAGCAGCTTACTTCAATGAGCGTGCCCCAAATGCAAACAGAAATAAGCTAATTAGGTTTAGACTGCATTTTTACCATGAAGAGTTTTCTGTCTTTCGAGTCTTTCCTTTCTTGGAGAATCACTTTCTTTTCAACAGATCAGCAGTATCAAAAAACCTCTGTTCCTTGCTTCTTTGTTTTTTTTTTCTTTATCTCCTTGTATAAAGTGGAGTAGGTCTCTGAATTAGGAGGTAGTTTTTTGGATTTGGGGCTTTTTTTATTAATAGCTGTCTGGAGGAAGTGGTTTGAATACTTATGTTCTCTTGATGGACTGTCACAATCTGACTTCCTGAAGTCCTGACATTCTTTGCCTTTTCTCTCTCCTTTTTTGGTGTCAGGCTGATATTTGTACCTTTTGATACACAGACCTCCAAAGAGACTTCTGGGCCTTAACCCCAGCATTCTCAGGCTGTGTTAGTTTTGATAAAACCAGACAGTTTTGTGATCGCTAAACGCTTTTAAGAAAAATGAAGTAATTTTTTCTTTTCCTTTTCCCTTTTTGGGGATTTCAGGCCCCTTAACACTTCCTCAGGAGAAGGAAGAAACTGTAAAATAAAATAAAAGAAAAAACTGATGCTTCCTTGGAGCCCCACATGAAGCACAGCAGGAGCACAGAATACTTATGTGCCTCATAAAAGCCTGTGTTGCTAAAAGCTAAAATTCTGAAATGGCAAGACAAGGTATGGGGATCTTACCTTGTATAAAGGATGATGATGTGTGCTTGTTATATAGTGAAATCAAATTGTTAGTCTGACTTCAGGTTTTGACTTAACTGGGACTTGATTAATATAGAATCATAGAATAGTTAGGGTGAGAAAGGATCTTAATATCATCTAGTTCCAACCCGCAGGGACACCTCCCACTAAACCATGCCACCCAAGGCTCTGTCCAACCTTGCCTTGATATGACATGTTGCATATAAAATAGTTCATGTGATGAAACCCTGGAATAGTTCTCTGTGGAAAAATAAAAGCAGCCTATGAGACAGGATTACTGTGATGATTCCCTCCTCCCCCCAGCCCTCCATGAATCCAGTGGTGTGGGATTACTTGGGGAAATCTTTTAACCAAACTGTAAAGAGAACACAACCCCCGTGGAACAATGAAGCTTCCTTGGCTATTTTAATCATGGAAAATTTTTTTGTCAGCTTCTCCTCAACTTACATTTGGATAATTCTGCCCAGGCAGGAAAAATGGTTAATGGGAATATGGGAAGAGGTTTTACAAGTCCTGTGCCTTTAGCCACTGCCTTGTCTGCAGAATAATACATGCTGGTTTTCCCTTCATAACTTTTTAAGTATTGATTTTAATTTGAGACAATGCAGAGTAGGGGAGCAGCAGACATGCATGAAATAGCATTGAGACTGAAAATGTGAGACAGGGAGAAATGTCATAACTTGAATCAAATAATGGAAATGTTAGTTATACTAGAACGGACCAAGAAAGGGTCAGAAACGGGGAGATGCACAAATCCTGGTCATCAGCAGGGACCCTGAAGACTCCTGGAAATGGTCTGACAGAAGCAAAAGGAACACAAAAAATGAGAAACCAGAAAGAAAATAAAAAGCCTGGAAAAGAAGAGGTTAGGTTTTCATGGTATCTTCTCCATAGGATGTGGATTAGAGTAATGGGGTAGAAAAACCATGGAATGAGCAGTTCATTTTGAAGTGGATCAAAGCCACTCCTTTTGAACAGAGTAGGATTTGTCAGGGTTGTGACAGGGTTAGAATATAGGCCCTGAACTACTTTAAGACATGCTTAAAGCTCTGCAAAGTGTGAGAAACTAACCTACTACTACAGCTTGCCTAAGAAAAACTGCTGTGTGATAACCCTCAAGGAATTTAGGCCAAACTGAGCAGAGAAAAGCAAAAATATCTTAAAAATTTAGTTTTCCATTTTCAAAGCATAACCTCTTAATCCAGAAATACTGGAACTTCTCATTTCTATATTTCTATGCAGAACTTACTGGATCTTGATTACAGTAAGACATTTTAATTTTGATTACGATATGGTCTAATTAAAAAAATAAATTTACCCCCCCCCCAATAAACCTTCATAAAATTGAATAGTACCAAAGTTAAAGTGAGAGGATTCAGTCTCTCTTAGTTATTTTAGTCTGTTGGGAGTTTTAATTATGCTTTGGATTTGGCCTAACTTTTTTTTACTCATGTGCATCCAGCAATGTAAAAAAAAAAAAATGAAACCCCATTATTCCCCAACATCTAATTAATTCCTGATAGAGGTAAGGATTTTCTGCCCTTTTTTATTTTGGTTTCACCATTCACACACACCGTATCTCCTGATCTGCCAATTTTTCTGAGCCTTAAATTAAGGAAGATGCAGTTAGTGTTAAAAAGTCCACTGTAAAGAAAAAGATTAATCTAGTACCAGCAGAGGTATTAAATCTCAAGGAAATGAAAGGCACCTGTTGATATAAAATAGAGGAAACATTTTCTGTGCAGATAAACTGCAAAAAGAAAAGTCCTATTTACTGCATTTTGCCTGCAGTCTCCTTGCATGAAGGCGTACACTCCAGTGCTGCGTCCAGGCAGGCTTCAACACTACTGAGAAAAGCTTGGAGCTTTAGACCTTAGCTGAGCAATCAGTATGTCATTAAAGTGGCATCTCTGATAGTTGAGAAAGCTGTACAGGTTACATAAATTTTCTTCTAGAAAAGCTAGTAAAACTACCCAGGGCAGTACCAGAGTTTTCCCTGTCTGATGTCAAGAGTTATACTGCCTTTCTGCTTACAGAACATCACAATTTTCTCTTTAGCTGCAGTCTCCCAGCTGAGCCCTAACTATGGATGCAGAGATGCTCTCATTTGCTTTGTGCCCTGGCAAATATGTAAGCAGAACAAGCTCTAACAGGGAAAGCTGGAAACTGTGTTCTGGGTCAGGGTGTAGTTTGCTGTTCTTAATTGGGAATCAGGATTTGTCTACATGCAAAAACTGCCTTTATGTAGGGGTGGTTGAAAGGTAGGAAGATACTCTGCATCCATATGCACTTAATTCCTCCTGTCAGTGGCAATATACTGCTGCCAGGAGTATTATTTAGAGTGAAAATGCTTAGAAACACCAGTCACACACAAGGATTCTAGTTCAGAACAAATAACAGCTAGAGATCAGTGCACTTCAGGAAGTTAAATGATTGCCAAGCTTAGCAAATCTGTGAGAAGGCAAATACATTCTGCAAAATTTCCCCCTCCTTACCCACACTTTCCTCCTTCTTCTGACATTATAATCTGTCATACACATGTGGCTAAGACTAGGACCAGGGATTTTAGTGCTCTGCTAAATATGGCTGAAGCAGCTTAATATACTACCAACCCCTGTGCTCTCCCTGCCCTTTGCAAGAAGTTGCCATGTCTGTAGCTGGATTGGCAGAAAGGAGCATATGCAGTATCTCAGCTATGACTACAGCAGCTCCTGTATAATTGCAAGCATGTTGTCATTGACTGTGCAGGCTAATTAAGCCAGAAAGGTGAGAACACATTAGTGAAAAAAAACTGTGAGTATGAATGGTTTGCACACATTTACTTCTGATGCTTTTCTTCAGGCATGCAGGAAGTCAGCAGTGTATGGGAACATCTTTAACTAGTTTCACCAGAGCTTAAGAATCAAACTCTAGGCTTTGTCTTTGTGGGTTTGATTAAGTTGCCTGTGGTTTCAAAGTCTGTCCAGAAGATATTTTTTCCTGAAGGTCTACTTTCTAAAGAGAAGTAGGATCATTAAAAATTCTAATTGAAAAATACTGTCCTACCACAGGAAATTTGCAGGTCATTTTAAACCCTTCTCTATCAAACCTTGCTTAAAACAAACAGCAAGCACAATCAGTAGAAAGGTCTTTTTTGTTTTGTTTTGTTTTTTGTTTTGTTTTTTTTTTTTTTTCCCCCAGAAGACAATACTTTTCACTGATTTACCCCCACCTTAACAAAATTAGTCTTATTCAGTCATTTTGTTTTGTTTAAAAAAAGAATGTTAGTCAAAAACACCAGTGCAAAATTTTCAGCTCAGTGCAACACTTTTCTCTATCCAATATCATCTCAGAGAATGTCCCATCTCCTTTTGTTTTCTCCATTAGTTGTTTTGATAAGGGTAGAGCAACACGAATCTGTGACCAAGGATTTATGGTTTGTGCTGCTGATTCGGAGAAAACTCCAGGAACAAACTCGCCAACAAAGTTTTAAGCTGACAAGCAGCTATTCTTTATTGAGGCACCGAGAGACACAAGGGATAGCTCCACCTAACGAGTGTCCCCGTATTGCTACACAGGCCGCCCTTACATAGCCGCTGGGCATATATACATATTCATGAGACTACGTATGGATTACATCATTTTCCAGAAAGTTCCCCTCATGCGTTCAAAAATGTGGTGATGGTCTCTGAGGGTCGTTTACTTCTTCCAACAATGTTCATCACTGCTGGCAGCCTTTATACAAGATGTTTATAACAGCTTAATTGGTTGGTTAACACCACAGACATAACAATTATGCTGTCCTTCTACTTACCAGTTAGTTTAACTGCAGCCCATCCTGGACCCCTGCCATTCCAGATACTCCTTATCCTTATGTCCTGCTCTTCTAGCCTGTTTTTCTTAAACTCATTTTGTACTCAGGTCATAAAGGCCTAAAACTACAATGATTTATCTTACACAAGAATTCTCAGTATGTTCTCTAGCTGTACTCTATTTTATTTCTGTGAATCACGCTTCCCAGTAATTTTCCACTGCTACTGTTACAAAGCCATCAAACTTAACATTACTTAAAACTGATTCTAAAGATTTATATATTTCATTTTGTGATTTTGTGCCCCTTGTCTCACTACAATGAAAGACGGGTGTCTTATGTACAACCTTTCAGACTTGGTTCTGCCTTTTAGAGAGAAAAAGTAGCTAGAGAAAGGAGGCTATCACTTTCCCTCTAGTCTTTTGTCCCTAAGAACCTTGAGTAGAATTCACATATTTGTCATTGCCGCCATATTTCAAAGGCATATCATTCCAGTCATAATTATGGAGAGAAAAAAAAAAAAAAAAAGAAAAAAAAAACCAACAAGATAGCTGTTTTCTACCTTTTAAGTAGTTGCCTGTCTGTGGAGAGGGGGCATCCTGTTAGAGCATCCTCTGCTAACCTCGAAGTTGCTTCTTCCACAGCAGATGTGATATTTTTGAAAGATTGGACTGAGAGTGATGCAGGACAAGCTGCTAGGATGGAGTGAAAAGCTGGTTGTGGGCTGTTGGAACAGCTTTTAATGTTCAGAAGATTATAGGAACTTGAAGCCATTTTTCTGTAACTGCCAGTAGTACACAAAGCAGTGCAGAGGGGAAGTTTTTACCCCCAAGTTGTACTGCAGATGGCAATAGCTCCTCTCCTGTCTTGGGCAAACACAGCAAAACCAGGGCCTGAACTGGCAGAGTTGCAAGCTCAAATGCCTGTGCAAGTAAGATATTTCACTGAGATTCCTGTCCTGGTATAATAAAACTATGTTTTTTGGAACTATGGACATAATCCTTCCCTTCTACATTCATCGTGGAGTAATGAGACAGCTTTGCTTTTCTGATGCTATTTCTGGGATCCAACAAAAAACAAAGGCGTTAGTAAGGATAATCCCATGGAACCACAGTATTTAGCACTCATTTGGCAGGTGATATTTGCCCTGTTTTAAGAGGATTAGACATAATCACAGTCCAGAGTACCCACCTGGGTATCTTCAACATCAGTTGGACGCCTTCTTTGCTCTTTTAACTATCTCTTTTGTGACGCTGGCTACTCCTAGGTCATCCTCTGTGTTAGGCCCAAGGTTTTGCAAAAAGCAGGAGCAGGAGATAAGCTCTACAAACAAGCCACATCAGTGCAATTGTATTGAAATTGCTATCAAGATGTTTATTGGTATGCCAATTGTGCTTTAGCTTTCCAGCTGTATAGCTCTCTTGTTTTTCAAACCTGCTCTAGCTTGTAACATTTAAAAACACACCACAGGCAAATCTTTTAAAGACAACGGTGAGCTATGCCAGCAGAAAAATAAATGGGGAAAGAGAAATGAAGAGGTGAGGGTGTCAATTCTCAGGTTTTATTTATTTATTGATTGACTTACTTGTATTGGAGTTGAAAGTGTGTGTAATCATGTGGAAAGTAAATTAAAACAGCTTACTTGTAGGTATTAAAGAGAGAAACACCTAATTTTCCTGAAAGGTGGCTGTTGAGAGATGATAAGGTAAAGCATGTTTCCAAGCCAAACTCCACTATGGAACATTTCTGCAGCCTTTTTTAGGGGAGTAAGGGCAGAGATTGCTCCAGCCCCAGCAGTAGTGGTGGGGACAGAAGATCCTGACACCGCTTCATCCTGTGAGGCAGGCCTGCTTCAGAGCACAGAGGTGAAGGGGAGCCTACTTCCATTCAGTTTTCTTTCTTTGCCTCCCCTTACATCTTCTGTACTTCTTTCCCTTCCAGCTCAGCTGCCATAACTTGCTGCCCAAGTAGTGCTCAACTAGCAGCTGTGCAAGGCAAAAGCCTGAATAGGAGTGTCTGAGACTGTTTGTGGCGATAGCCCTTGTGGCTTTTATCTGCTCTAGGGAAAGGGAAACTAGTATTATTCAAAAAGCTACCTGAACTCATGAATGCGTAATGAGTATAACACTGCAGCTCTTGCTTAATGTTCCTTTCTGAAGTCAGATCTGCTACCACAGGTGCTCCAAAGGACAGAGCATATAACACTTGAGTAGCAAATTCTCTCAAAGCTTTTGCAGAAAGGAAAAGGCAAACTTTTTCTCACTATGCTTTTTCCAAAGCATGAAAAAAGAGGCTGATTTAAAGAAAAGACTTAGCAGGTGAACAGACAAGGGAATGAGCCCAGTTCAAGAGAAGAAACAATTTCCACTGAATGTATTTCTCAGTCTAGGTCAGTCCTTTTAAGCAAATGTGTCAGATGTTTGAGGCTGTGCACACCTCTATCATATATGGAAACTGGGATTTGGATGCAACTTTGATTTGAGAGACTTGCATGTTTGAGACTGCTAGTATGAAACGATGACTACAATAAATGGCAATGCTGCCCTTTATGCATGTGTTTGCTCTTCCAGCTGCTTGGGTAAACATTGTATTCCATCAAATTTCAGCCTGGGTATTGAACCTGAACTCAGATTATATTTTGTTTTTCCTTCTCTGTCCCTTAGCTTCATACTAACAGTGGAACTGGTGCCTTGAGGCCAAGTCTATTCAGCTATTTATTGTGGCACATAGTAATTAGGCATCTGACTTGGCAATCTCAAGCCCGTACAAGGTATCTCCATTTGATATATGTAGCATGAGAAGTTAGTTGCCTCAGAATGGGAAAAAAGGCAGAGGATATATTGAACAGGGAATTTCAGCCAGGTTTCATTAGTCATCAGCCAGAGCAATAAAGATCCTGGAAAGACTTTACTACCCATCAGGGAAGTTATGCACATTTTCTCAAAGCTAAAAAGATACAATGGGAAAGACTAGGAACTTAACATCTAATTCAGCCTTTGTCTTTTTCTGGTTTTCATGAAGTCACTTCATCCATCCTGGGGAATATTTCCCACTCATGTAACCTGTCCACCTATGCTCAACCCACTTTTCATTTAAATTTCATGTGCTAAGTTTTGCAGGTGCATCTACTTTAACTATTTTCTTGAATTATCCAAATATGAAACAATGGAATGAAAATGTCTAGCATCAGCTAAAATATACATTTTCATATTAGATGTAAATATTTTCAACTTTTCTTGGTTGAAAAATTATTCTGAAGGAAATGCTTCATTCCAAAAGAAGAAATCAATTGCTTTATCTGGCTTTTAAAATAAAATGGTAAGAAATCCAACATCTTGAAATGCTGCAATTGTGAAAAGTAGGGGGCTATGCTTTTTTCCTTTTATTTTGGTCAGGCAAATCAACTGCTTTGGTAAAAATTTCCACAGAGTCATAAATACATAATATTAAAATATTTTTTCTCATAATTCTTTTACAATGCATGCAGTATTTTTTGGAAAATGCATTAAAATAATAATGGTGATTATATAAGCAAATAGCAAATTTAAAAAAGTGTTCACTGGGCATTTTTATTACATGTTGCATTGTGGGTCCTTTTTTGCACTGGTCAGAATTGCTGACACTGGCAATGTGTGTGTGAATGAAACGAATGTAGTAGAGTTAAGTTTGCAGCCAAGACTATAGATGAGTGAGTAGAATTTAAACTGTGCTAAGCATATTGTAGGTTTCCAAAGGAGCCATGCTCATAGGTTAAATTAACTATAGGGATGTTGGAGAGGCTGATGTGCTGTTAGGGGGGCTCTTGAAGAGAATGTAAACTTTTACCTTGTTTGACAAATAGAAAATGAATTGACTGGATAATTTTGTCTTTCTGAGTCAGTGAAAATGCCACAGATACTTATTCCTCTAAGGGTACTTTTGTGCCTGAACTTGCAACACTGCTGATTTCAATGGGACAACTAATGCATATAAATACATATCACATCCCCCTGGTCGCTCTAAAGTTGGGTTGGTGTGAGTTGAAACCAGAGGCCCTTGTGCAGAATAGCACATGTGCTCAGGCTGTTGCGCATCATTATCTGTCAGCGTGAGCATGGGAATTGAGTGAGGAGCACTGGTGTTGGGGTCTTGCCTTTGACACTGACTTGTTATGTGGCCTAACTAATTTCTTTGGATCTTATGTACTTGGTCTCTAAAATGAGGGTAATAATCATTATTTACTTGAAATGAGAGCCATGCAGCTTAATGAGGCAATATTTGTGAGGTTTTCTACTACAGAAAGTGCTATAACACTCAGAATAGTAATTGAAAAGAGGATTTGAGGTGCCAAGTTAGCAACACAAAGTATACAGTGCATACCCTTTATAACACTGGGTGACTATTTGTCAACACAGCAGAAGAAAATGTGATATCATTAGCCAAAGTCTCACATCAGCATTAAGTTTATATTGGGCCTTATATCTTCCAAACCAAGGGTAACATCTCTGCAGATGCACCCTACCCTGGGCATGAATGGGAATTAAGTGTGCACCCTGTGGTTACTCTGGTCTGGGCAGTCTGCTCCTTTGGTGCTGAGCTCTGCTTGGGGCATCTGAGGCGGTGTAGCTTGGCAAAGTTACTCCTACGCTTTAGATGAGAGCTGTGTTTAAGTGTTTTGCTAGACCTGAACTTTCACAATAAGCCTGTTCAATGCTATGCCCTACTGCTGATCCACAGCCAGTAATGCTGGAGCTTGGCTGGCAGCCTCCTTTCACTGCCAAAATGCATGAAGGAGCACCAAACAGGGCCCAGGCTCTGCCTTATATGTTTCCTTTCTCACTAATAGCAATGTCATAATAATATTAAACAGAGTACAGAAGTGAAATTTGCCCCAAAAATGTTAGTGGTGTACAAACTTTGCTTTACAGAACTTTCAGTTATTTCATACCTGTATGTAAGAATATCTAAAAGCTGTGTAGATCAAAAGAATTTAGCCAGCTGTTCTGTTATGCCAGGCAGCCGGTTTGCATTCAGGATATGTTGCTTGCTATTTTGCAGTCAAATAGTCAGTATTCCTTATTATTTTTTACATGTCTGTCATGGGAAAAATCAAAGGATCCTGTAGCATCAGTGCCTTTGCAGTAAGAGCATCTGGCTTTGTGGTTTCATGTAAGTTTTAATATGAGGTGGTGTGCTTGCTGCTACCATTCTTTTCCTTTACATACTTTCTACCTGGTGTATGAAGAGAAAGATTTTTATCTCCTCCTCCTACCATCTTTAATACAGTGTTGAGCTAATAAATATTTAAAACATGTCAGCTTTAGTCTGAATTGGAAGTACTTCTAGTGCAGGATAAACTGTGATGAATTTTGAATACTGTTGTTGTAAAGATTTGTCCAATGCACTGCTGGTCATTTGAACACTCGGAGACAGCTGCAGCTTTTCACAAAAAGAGAAGGAAGAAGGGAGGAGGCATCTGCAGAAAAAATATATGACAGTGCTTCTGTTACACAGCAAAATTGCCATAGCCAGAATGAGGGATCTGATGTTAAGCTAGTGACTGGGGCAGGAATAACTTCAGTAAGTGTTATCTGAAAGAAATAAGATATCTAAGTTAACAGATAGCTCCTAGTTATCTGCTTCTGTACAGGTAGCCCAAATTTCCTTTCAGGGATAACTTAAGCTATTTCAGTGTCAGCCAAAAAATGAGATTAATTAGGGCCTACGAAAAAATATATAGACAAGCAGGGCTTGAGTAAGGAGAACCTAGCTGTGTTCTGGACATGTCAAGTGTTTTCCACCTGGGTCCTTCTCTGGGGTCACAATGGAGCAGGGTATTTTTGCACAGTTTTAGAACCTCATTAGGTGATACAGCGAGTGATAATCCTCTGAGCCAAAGTATATGGACTGCCTCAGAAACCCCCAGGTCAGAAGAGTAACAGCCACATGGGGGATCTACGTGGATGCCATGTACAGCACAAGCTTAAAAGAGTTGCTATAAGTGTAGTCAACCTGCTACCTCTGGGTGAGCATTAGGTGCTGGCACATGTGCTGGCTATGTGATGAGAAGGGGCTGCACAAAGCCATCCTGACCTGTCACCAAAAGAAGTCATATAACCCACCTTACTGGAGAGAAACTGGGAATTTCACTTGACCTGCGCCTCTTTCACTTACATACACCAAGCATGGTTCTTCTCTTCTTCACAGTGCCTGGCATTGTATTTTCCAGTTTAAGACCCATATCTGAAGCCAACTCAAATAAATAAGAACATTTTAGATAGTAGTATAATTTTACTGAAATCTTTACTGCATTTGCTTCTTGAGTTGTTCAAAAATTCCATCTATAATAAACTCTTTGAACTAGAGACTCATGTCTTGTTAAAAACTGATAGGAAAAAGAGGGGGTTCCTAATCCAAAGTCAACAAATAGACAATTTCTTTCTAATTAGGGATCTTATTCTATTTTTCCCTTCTTTAATATCTTCATGGTTTAAGATACACTCACTAAAATCAGCCTTTTTTGTTTTATTATGCATATGGAATGTTCATTCATTCATTCATAAAGTAAATTTGTCTAATTTCATCTAAAAGCAAACTTTCTTTCATTATACAAATGACTACAGAGGCTTTTCAGGCAAGCAAGTACATAAATGCAATCTAAAACTTCTGTTATTCCCAATTAGGAAATACAGCCACAGCCAGGCCAAATGATAAAGAAAAGGCCAGGTTCAAAGAAGCTGGGACTTTCTGCTTTGGGTTATTTCTTTTTTTGTTTCTTTTTTCTTGGTCAAAGCCTAATAAAGAAACAGTGGCCTTTCTGTTCTGTTTGTGCCACAAGCTTTCTTGCTTCACCCTTATAACTGCCATAATTTAACAGAACTCTTTCATGCTTCTGTATATGCTGAATATCTAGGATGTGTCATTAAGCACCAAGCAGGAGAGAGTTTTAAGACTGAATAGTAAAGTGCTAAGTTCCTTCTTAATTTATATTACGTCGCACAGCATCCTCTGGCAGAGGATGGGCATAATTATATCCCTCCTCTTCTTCTCTAACCCCCTTTTTCCTTCCCTGTTTCGCTCAGCTCTCACCAGACCACCAGCCGTTTGTTTAGGAAATGGAAAGTCTCTGACATTCTTGTCGCTAAACTGTAGAGACATTAATTTGATAGGTGGACCACTCAGTGGATAAAGAACTGGCTGGATGGCCACACACAAAGAGTTGTGGTCAATGGCTCA